>JAXBDA010000327.1:0-93724 GCA_036023075.1 Gaultheria prostrata | reverse complement strand
TAAACTTATAATATAATATAAAAATATAAAATATTATATATATGTGAATGAGGATGCGGGGAGGGGAGGGGCGGGGATCGGGGAGGGGACTGACAATACCATCCCCTACCCGATCCCCGAACTTTTTAAAAAAAAATCCCCATCCCCTACCCGATCCCCAAAAAAATCCCCGAATCCCCTACCCATTCGGGGAGGGGATGGGGCGGGTCGGCCGAGATTGCCATCCCTATTTCCTCATTTCTTCCCCTGTCCCGCACTCACACCCCCCAGAAACCTACAGAACTTTCTAGAACTTCCTAATTAAGGAAACAAAGCAACATCCTCAATTCGGCCCCACAAAATCTCCTTCCCCCGAACTCTCCACAGCCAACTGTAAAATTACTAAAAATATCTCCCCACTCCTCTCATTTTTTCCAGAACTTTCACGCCCCCCTCCATATATACACCATCACTCTCTCTCCTCCACTTTCAAAAAATAAACCAAACACCCAAAACATACTGGTGTAGTAGTACAATTTTCCACATCTTATCTAAAAATGGAAGGAGTGACAGTGAAGGAGGAAGAGGTGACAGTGATATCCTGCACCGCCCCGGCTGCGGCGGCAGCGACGGGATCATCGTCGTCTTCGTCGTCGTCGCCGCTGCCGATGGAGGGAATTCACGAGGTGGGTCCGCCTCCGTTCCTGACCAAGACGTTCGATATGGTGGAAGACCCGTCTACCGATGCGGTGGTGTCGTGGAACAGAGCAAGAAACAGCTTCGTTGTGTGGGACTCTCACAGGTTTTCGACTACTCTGCTTCCTAGGTACTTCAAGCACAGCAACTTCTCTAGCTTTGTTCGGCAGCTCAATACTTATGTAAGTGATTCCTTCCTTGAAACCCAATTCCAAAAATGTGATCTTTATTCTATGTGCTTGTGTGAATTTATCTGGGTTGCTTTCAACTGGATGTATTAATCCAATTCCACAAATTATGTTTCGCAATTTCATAATCCGACTTTTCAATTTCAAATTGACCTTTCGATACAAATCACGAGAATTTCTATTTTTCCTCGTATCGGTCATTGAGACTTGAGAGGTGAAGGATTTAATCCTTTTAAGAAATAAAGTTTTTGATCGGAATATGAATTATTCCGAAAGACCCTTTAACTATTAAAGGGGTTAATAGAACGAATCACTTTTTTACCACTAAACTATACCCGCTGTAATGTGATTATTGTATCATAATGGATCTTTTGTCAAAAAGGGAATTGAGAGTAATCAAGATAGGATCCTAAAAGAATCAAATTTTCTATATGCTCTAAACTTCGTTTAATTCAATACTTATGTAAGTAATTCCTTGAACCCGAACCCACTTCTAAAAATGTGATCTTTGTTCTATGTGCTTGGCAATTTCAAGTAAAAGCAATCTGGGTAGCTTTCAGTTTTGTAAGTAGTGGTTTCTGTAACCCAGAATGGTAAATTTTTATTTTTTTGGTTTCAGTAGTTGAATTTTGTTTGGTGGACTTGCTTTTCTTGCAATACTTATGTAAGTATTTCCTTGAACCCAGTATAGAAATTATTTCCCTTGAACCCATTTTTGTTTGTACGTTTCTGTGGCTTAAGTTTCTAATGATCCTGGATACACAAATTTATTCAAAAGAAGTAAAATTCGTTCGGTTTAAGTTTCTTATGATCCTGGATCCACAGTTCTAATTACATTACTTTTATTAATGTCTGCACTGAAATTCATGGAGGTTATTTGGGTTTAAGATGACTATGGATTTTCCCAATGACTTTCTGGTAGATAAATTATGTGAGTATTTGTTCGAATCAAGCTAGGTCTATTGTTACGTTTATAGAGTATCTGAACCAGCATGTTTTCATTCTTTGGTTGCTTAATTTGTGGTTGTTATCTTTGGCTCCACTGCCTTGCATGTGTTTGTTCAAATGCTAGGGTATGACCCACTATGTTTTTTATCCCTGCTATGGTTCCACGAAGTGTGCACATAAATTATCTCCTGGATTTTCGAAGTTTAATGAGGGTATTGTAAATGCTGAGCCAACCGTTAATCTACTTTGGTTTTTGTTGATTGATGTGATTCTGATAATGCTCAACTGTTATCTATATGCAGGGTTTCAGAAAAGTTGATCCAGATCGATGGGAATTTGCGAATGAAGGATTTTTGGGTGGGCAGAAACACCTTTTGAAAACCATCAAGAGGAGAAGAAATCTCTCACAAAACCTGCAACAACAAGGTGGAGGAGGCGCTTGTGTGGAATTAGGACAATATGGATTGGAAGAAGAGCTTGAAAGACTAAGGAGAGATCGCAACGTTCTGGTGTCAGACATTGTGAAGCTCAGGCAACATCAGCAGAATTCAAGGGACAAGGTAATTGCAATGGAGGAACGAATTCGAAGCACAGAGAGGAAGCAACAACAGATAATGAGCTTCCTTGCGAAAGTCCTGAATAGTCCTTCCTTTGTCCAGCAATATTTGGATAAGTACAGGGAGAAGAAAGAGCAACGGGGAATTGAGATTCGACGAAAGAGGAGACTAACAATGAGCCCAAGTGTGGAAAATCTTTTTACATACCACGAAGAAGAGTTGGGAAATATCGAGTCCGAGATAGAGATGGAGATGTTGTTTTCGGCTGCGTTGGACAAGGAATCAAGCAGTGAAATTGTGAACCCGCAAGTTGAAGCGATTCCGATAACCAATGGTACCGGTTTCGATTATGTTGGTGATACCATATGGGAAGATTTTCTTGCTGATGATGTTATAGGTGGAAATGAAGAGGGGGAAGTTTTTGTGGGGGACCAGTCGGAAGTTGATGTGGAAGTTGAGGATTTGGCAGCAGAGCATCTCGATTGGGGCGAGGATTTCCAAGACCTTGTTGATCAGATGGGATTTCTCAGGTCAAATGAGATGAAGTGAAATGGTTTTCTGTGATAGTGTGTGCTGAATTGGCCTTTGCAACTCCACCTCTCATCCTTAGGTTGTTGTGCGATTTGGTTTTCGATGCGTTTGTTTTGCTAAGTGTGTAGCTAATAAAGTGTTTGTTTCTTGTATTCCAGGGGATAGGTGAAAGTTGCAAGGAGGCCAAGAAATGATATCTGTTATTCCGTATCCTTCTATAATATTTGAAATGATGGTTTTTCTCAGATTAAAGTTTTTATTTGATAAAAGGTTTCCACGTTTGTAATCACGCTTTCCCTTGTTGGCTTTTGCAGGCGGGTTCGCCGACGAAGAAGTTCGAGGATTTATATTCCTTGATCTGTATCCAAAATCACGTTTGTTCCCCTCTCTGCGGCGTATATTATTCTTGCTTATACAAAAGATGAACGGCTGTGGTCCCTGGCTATTTACGTGTATTGGAAAAACTACTTATAAATCTAATATTAATAATTTACAGCTCCTATCTTTGCCTGTGCATGCTATTTTCTAAGTTTCTTTGAAGTCATAACTGAATTTGGTTGTGTGTGACAGCAATGACAAAGATAGTATACAGTTCTTGTATTCGCGTTGTTATGTTCGTTTTCCATGTTTCCAAATGCCATCAAGTGCTGATTCAAAATCCAACCAAAATAAAGAATGATGTCCAAAATCCAACACAGATTGGTAATGCACTTGCAAGGGGTCAATTCAGATGCAGTCGTATCAGGAAGAGGTACTTAATATTGATAAGCACAAATTTTCGCATGAAGTTGCATAAATTGAAGCTGTGATCCAAACTAGTGGCACAAGGGATTGGTGAAGGAAAATCTAAACAAATAAGACTCATGTTATGATATGTTGCGTGTTTAGTATGTACTTTGTGGCAGTAAGGACTAGCAGTGCCTGAAATCCAACTTCAGGTCCTGTTCCTCTTATCAGCTGTTTCGGTTTTTGCCCAAAAGTCCCAAAATCTCTCACATAACAAACCCAAAAAGTCGAAAAGCCACAATGAGATCAACTACCTGACTTTTGTCTCAAGCTTAAATGCAAAAAGAAACACCACCTCAATATCGGTGTGTTTGTCTGTATCATTTATACCGAATTTTATTGGTACACAGCTACTAAGCACAGGCACGTATACTTGTTGAAAACACTCTTGAAACACGTTAAAGACACATTAAAAAGTTGAAGTGTAATTGTTAAAAGATGGCTTACAGTTAATATTGGTGGATATTTTTAGTTTGTTGATTTGCATCTTTATATTGTTGCTTTTATTTGTTGTTTTAATCTTCATTTGATGGAAAAGATGGTTTCCATCTTTATGTGAAGTCATAAAAAGATATCAGTAATACAAGAATATATGTTTTTGCTCGACGGATCCACAATGTGTCTGTGTCGTAGTTTTTGAAGAATTGTGTCTGTGTATTCGTTTCGTGTCTTGTCCTTGTCACATGTCCGTATCCGTACTTTTTTGGTGGATGATGATGTGGATTGTTTTTTGGTGCATTTATGCAGGTTCCTAGCAAATTAGATGAAGGGTGGTTGCAATGTGTCCGTGTCCTATTTTAAGGAATTGTGTGGTGTTCTTGTCTAGTGTCCGTATCCGTGTTTCTATGGTGTCTGATGATGTAGATTGTTTTTCTGGTGCATTTTTTTGTAGGTTCTTTGAAAATCAGTTAAAGGGTCGTCCGTGTCCTAATTTTAAGAAATTGTGTTTGGTATTCTTGTCTTGTCGTGTCGTGTCGTGGCCGTATGAGTGCTTTAAGATATATGATGATGTAGATAGTTTTCTGGTGCATTTTTGCGGGTTCTTTGCAAATCAGCCAAAGGGTGGTTACTTTGCAGTTTGTTCTGAGCCTTGTGTGCTCCAACGCAAGGTTGGGTTTCTGGGCAAAGAGAAGAGAAACGAAAAGAGCATTCAATCATTTTCATTAGGCCATACCCCAAATTGTAGTTGTGAACTGCAGTAACCCTTCATTTTCAGACACCCTATAGTTCTAGATTGGTCTTTTGAGTCTTTTTTCCTTTTTTTGTCGATGCAACTGTCATGTTTTCATCTCGATTTGGTTATAAATTTGAGGGACGAAATGATCGATGTGGGGAAATTTTACTGAGTCAAGTACACTTTCAACTTTGGAAATCTCTGCTCTTTGAATCAGTGGCAATGTAACAAACATTTATGGACTGGTGGTTGATCATTTGTAGGTTGACAATAAACAAGTTTCATTTTATATGCTCTTTTTTTTTTTTTTTTGGGTAACGAGGAGTGTTCCGATGAATTGAATTAATCTCTCTTGCCCCTCTCATAGCCCTTTTCATGCGTCTGCTTGAGGTGAGGCGATTCCAAGAATAAATAGCTGCTGAGAGAAATCGATCCTTCGACCTTGAGACAGTAAGTTCTGCCGAGGCAAATCGAGGTGTACATACTCTTGTTTCTCATTCTGCTCCAGTAAAGGAACCAATTATTGAGTAAAGACCAAATAAACAAACAGAAAAACTAAGCTATAAACAAGGGTTGTGTCAAATCTTACTTAGGGAGCATGAGCAAAGCTTTTCTTTGACTAGAATGCAGGAATTTCTGTTTCCCTTGAAACAACATTATTTAACCTACTTCATAGGTGTCATAATTTGCAAACTTCACTTACACCCCATTTGGTTTAGCCTTCGTGTAGATATACCCCCACTTTTAATTTGTAACACATAATTACCTTGTGCTTTGTGGACTTATGTGCACTGTTATATTTTTCAGCCATATTAACTGATTTTTATTCCGAGCAAAAAAATTGGATCTGAATCATTCCTATTATAAAGTTTGACGAGTACTACATCCGTAGTGAAATTCAAGTCGATCAAAAAATGGGAACATCATGGTTGAATAGAATTTTAATTTTAGATTTAAATTTGCCTTTCATTTTAACAAGAATAATGCCACTCTTTGAATAATACACTATGAACGGCTCGGATTGAATTTTTAATATGTTGGTTAGATTCAAAGAAGAAGGTGAGGACATTTATGTCCAATTTTCTAAATCCGGCAAATTAGACGATTTAGAAGCAGATGCAATCTTCCACAAAGCACGGGGTGGTTACGTGCAACAGATTGAACATCATGGGGTGTATTCACACATGAGCCAAACCATAGGAAAGCCAAGACATCTCCATCGATTACCACCCTGCGAACCAGCTCGGGGAGCTCATCTACTGCCAATGAACCAGAAAAATCTCACGCGCAAGCACCCGCAGCAAGCTCGCTTACGCGCGCGCGATTGCCTTAGCTAGTGCCTTATCTAAGAACAAAAACAATACTTCAAATGAAAGTAATTTTCTCATCATGAAATTTGCAAGATTGCGATCCATGTATGAATGATTTTTAGCCTATAACATATATGGAGTCGATGGCATTATTTTCCCTGCTTGGATTGGAGCCTTGGAGGAGAGCTTAAGACACCAAACATTGCACATAAACAAGCCAAAACTAAAAAGAGGGAAACACTGCTCACTAAGCGATGGATAATGTCTAAAAAACGTATCAATATTCAAAACCAGCGTACTGATATCTGTGATGTATATTGATCTTTTTGAAATGTGTATTGAAATTCTAACTTATTTGGCATCATATGCATATCATCCATCACTGGTGGATCGTGGTTAGAAAGACACTAAACAAAATTATGGTCATAAATGAAGAGAGTAAAAGTCACTGCTCGAAAAAACTCCTTGTAAATTTTATAGGTAACGAGATAATAAAAGAAGAAAAGAATAAGGTACGTACTACCCAATGTGGCGATGTCCATTTATCATGCCAACAAAGAAACCAAACCAAGTCTTGAGACATTTTTTCTTTTTTTTTTCCTACAAAAATTAATGCTGTTCTCAATGTTTTTCTTTCTACTGGCTAATATCTAGAAGGAAAAACACTTGGAATAAACACCACATATAGTGGCCTGATATGATTACGTCACCATGGTACATCCCTGAAAATATCATAAAAAATATTGGATATTTTTGTTCTACCATCCACTAAAGCATAAAGATGCAAGCTAAAGGTCCCGTCATTTTTCCAATCTCTCCGTCCCTAATTGCTAGTCTTCATGAGCCATACTAACACCTATTTTCATCTATTAGTTTTTAAAAAATTTTTAACACTATTTGAAATCTCAATCTGAACTTTTAATTGGTGTAAATTGAATTTCATAAACATATTCACAAACCTAAGAAATAATTTTTTATGCTAATGTTGACACGGTCCTAAAAAGTCTAATAATTGGAGACGGAGGAAATCATTCACTACAGACAAAGACTAGCCGACCATGGAGATGCTTAGTGAGTGAGGCTCGACCCAACTCCATTTATATTCCAACCCATTTGTCACTCTTCAAACGCACTTCAAGAAACAGAGTTCTCCCTCTCTCTCTCTCTCCCACTAAAGATGGAAATACTGAGTGAAACCATTCACAGGGCAATGGAGATAGGACTGCCCTTAATAAGGGCACCTATGTTTACATCCATATGCACCATATTGGCTCTATTGGGAGGCGTTTTGGGGTACTTCTATGGTCCTTATTGGGGTGTTAGAAAGGTACCTGGTCCTCCTGCTGTTCCCTTTCTAGGACACCTGCTCTTATTGGCTAAGCATGGGCCTGATGTGCTCTCACCCCTTGCCAAACGCTATGGCCCTATTTTCAGGTTAGTTTTCCACCATTCCTCATTTCTCGGAGTAATTTTGTTTTTCTAGTGAAAAGGGTGGGCTAGATTGAACCGGAGTAGCGGCCCCTCGATTGCCTGGGGACTCACCCGACTTGAAATGTTTGGACTTAAGCCATAGTTGACCCGGGGAAGATATATTTACCCGTCTCCATATCGATGGCTCCATCACCAAGTCATGTCGAGGGCTCCATCACCAAGTCTCCACCGAAGTGCAAGTTAAATTGGAGCCTCCTCTCCTGACCATCTGGTCCCAAGAATTAAAACACCAGACCGGTGGGAGAAGAACAACTTTACAATAGCTGCTCCAACCACTTAAACTAGATAGTCATTTGTCGTAGTTATTGAAGCAAATTTACCTCAGTTTCATGATGCATAGATAGGAATACCTTCATCCCTTTTGGTCGAAGTACTTTGGGTTTACCAAATTCAGCATTCTTCTTGTATTTGAACCGAAATTTTAGGGCTGTCAATCAAAACCCGCGAACCGCGAATCCGGTTCAAACCGAACCGAACCGTAGGTTTTGGATAAGGTCCGTGGATTAATGGTCCGGACACGGGTTGAAAAATTAGAAAACCGTGCTTCGCGGTTCGGTCCATGGATTTTCATAAAAGAACCGTGGATAAACCGAATCACACTGTGAGAATTTAATAAATAAAAAATAAAAAATAATACATACATATATATGTAATATTAGAATAAAAATTATAATTAAACATATTATTATGAATTTTTTATCTTAAAGGGGTAAATGTAGGGGTGAATATTCCCTTACAAGATTTGCTTCCTTGTTGCCTTTTTTGCCACTCTCTTAAAAGTGAATCTCTTTGAATCATTTTGAATTACTGCTTCGGGTGTTGTTTGAAATTACATCGTGAATGTGAAAGGTTATTAAAACTTAAAAGCTGCTAATGAATGGGTTCCAAAAGTTACATTGTGAATGTGGAAACAGTGAAATGTGGAATTTGTTTTTTTTATTTAGTACTCCCTCTATCCCCTTTTAAGTGTGTTACCTCGTAATTCTAACTTATTTTCTCTTACATCAATTTTTATAACTTTTACATTTACTTTCCACTACTTACCCTTATCAATATAATAATACCCATTAACTTTTCAAAAATGAATCTACTTTTAAGAGCAAAATCGAAAATGTACCCACTAATTTTTTAAAACTCACACTTATTAAGGGACAACCCAAAATGAAAATGTCTACACTATAAAAGGGACGGAGGGAGTAGAATGTAATAATCCGTGGATAAACCGTAAACCGAACCGTATTTTTTTTATTGCTTCGGAACCGGACCGTAGACTTTTGGTTTGCACACGGATTGCAATACATCGGACCGTAGACTTTTGGTTCGGTCCTCGGATTTATACTAATCCAAACCAAACCGGACCGTTGACACCCCTACGAAATTTCACCTTTGTCCTCCCCACGTTTTACTGTGACAGTCGTCCTTTTGCACTTTAAGTTACCTTGTAATATTATCTTTTTTGGTCCAAATTATAACATTTGAGATTGATGGAATTGGAAAAAAGAGCTAACATGCGACATTTTTATTGTCTTATTAGCCTTATTCTTATACCAAAAATCAACTTCGGTCCTTGCACGTTTACTAGAATATCACTTTGGTTCCTTTACACTTGATTGCGTTCTTAAAAATGTCATGTGCGAAACAAATACAGAGTTTTGCGAACCTCGTTAACAATACAGATGAACAGAGGATACAGTTGCTAGTGACTTGAATGTGTAAGTGGCGACGGTCACGATTGAAAGTGCATGGGCTCAAAGTGAAATCTTGGTGAAACTGTTAGGTGTCTAGTGTAATAGTAACCCTTTACATAAGAGTTTTGTCACCTTTGACTTATGCATCACATATAATGATGGAAAACCATATAGTGTGTAGCTTTTCTTCCAATTGGGGGAAATTTTTCACTATCTAGCGAGTACCATGTGGTATCCATAACGTCCTATTACATCGTTCATCTTACCAATCAATAGTTTAAATTTTAAATAAACTCCTTCCTGCAAGAGTTTATTTAAAATCCAGACCGTCCAAAATATTTTTGGATAACCGGGATGCGCGCCGGATACCGCTACATGGTACGTACCCTCTATAAATTCTCCTCTATTTGTGACATCAACCTATCTGATCATTTGTCCAAAAAAATGCTAGGAGTACTGTGCAAATGATCTGTTAATCTTTTTCTCTCTTTGTTTTTCTTTTTTTGGTGGATTAAGCAAAAAAATCATTTTCGAATTCCAAAAGACATAACAGTGGTCCAATCAAGGGAAAATGGGTGGCTGTCTTTTGAGTTTTGAGACCATTCACTATGAGCATATTCAATGGCTAGCTGAGATTGCGTGCTATCTGTTTTTATTCTCACAATTGTCGCCCATGTGCGGTGTCACTTCTATTTTCTTAAGGTATCAAAGTTAATACACTTAGATCAGAAATGGAAGGTTTCACTCAATAGATAACCGTATTGGTACACGCAATGGTAATGGTTGAGGTGTAACGGTATCGGAAGTATCGAACGATACATATTGGGAATCGGTTGTCACGGTCATGAATTTTAAAAAATCATTTTTGAGAATAAAAAAATTTAAGGGCCGAAATCACAAGATATGTGATGGGAATCGGCTGATACACACGTAACTTTTCCTCACACCGGTATATCGGGATGTAACGGTATCAAAAGGCCGAAAAACCGATATCTAAAGGCCGATTTTTAAATGCTTGGTTTCACTTGAGAGAAAATACAACCCAGGAATTCTAGTCCATTTTTAGCAGTCCTTCAAAAAATGGTCTTGCTGAACACAGCCCAATAAGTAATGGTCAGGTGAGAAAATGCAAAAAAATTTAACTTCCTAATGCAGTTTTCAGAATTTTCAGTGGTATTCTGAGAGCAATCATTTTGTACATATTATCAAAGATTAGCTCTATCTCCAATCATCCCCGCTCATACGTCAATAATTGAGGACTAGATGGGATATATTATTGTTGTCGTTGTCGTTGTCATTGTCGTTGTATTGTTCACGCACTTTTTAGGCTAATCATCACGGGTTGAGACAGTTAGCATTTGGAAAAAGAAGATTGACTTCTATGTGTGACGAAAGATAAGGCCCATCACACAATCGAAAAAAGAGTGCCAATTCTTTTTTCTCCATCAGGATTTTCATTTGCCAAGGGACCCCCCCACCCCATTTTCTCTTCTCATCATTGTATTACCCACAACCCAAAGACTAAATACTTCTAGATCCTAAAAGTGGCAAAAAAAAAAAAAAAAAAATCAATCCCCTCCCCTTTCTATGTGAATTCAGAAGAACCTGAATTTCTCTTTCCTTCAGCTCTCTCTTCAAGATGGAATTGGAGAAAGAATTGAAGAAGATTATAGGACTAAACTTTATAACTATGGCCCCTATGGGACTAGCTACATGCTTGATGTTGGCCTTATTTGCTGCAGTTTTGGGGTACTTTTATGCACCCTATTGGGGTGTTAGCAGGGTACCTGGTCCAGTGGCCATGCCCTTTGTGGGCAACCTGCCCTTGCTTGCTAAGTATGGCCCTGGCTTGTTCTCCATCCTTGCCAAACAATATGGTCCTATTTTCAGGTTAGAATTTGTTCTCAAATTTTCTTCTTCATAGGTATTTACGAGGGCTTAGTGCCTAGATTAATTTCTCTTCATAACATGTCACTATGACAGTTGACAACTATAAGAAAAATGAGACAAGATCGACCCTAGTACCTCTTCAAATCATACTGAAGCAATTGCAGACATTGGCGGATGCATGATTACCAATTTGGCCTAGTTTGCAGGGACCACGCTTCAATAATTTTACAAAAAAATTCAAAAGCGTACTAAAAATAGAAAGAAAATTGGTGGGAGTACCGGGGCCAAACACCCCCTTGCACCCCCTGAGTCCGCCCCTAGTTGCAGAAACTGGAGACGTAGACCATGGGGGCAGAATCACGGAAATATGGTGATCATGTTTTGTGCGTTCTTTATTTTCTGCATTCGTATCTTCCAGATTTCGCGTTAAGTTCTGCACATTCCTTCACCAACTTTCACTGGTTTAGTTATCGGTTGCGTCGTTGTACTTGGTGTGTCGTTATACACTCTC
The DNA here is from genome assembly GCA_036023075.1 of Gaultheria prostrata. Lineage (NCBI taxonomy): Eukaryota > Viridiplantae > Streptophyta > Magnoliopsida > Ericales > Ericaceae > Gaultheria > Gaultheria prostrata. The sequence continues at coordinate 81,975 of JAXBDA010000327.1, read as the reverse complement.
TTGGTGTATAAATTTATGCGTATCAGTTGAATGGTGTTACACAAATGGAGCTTTGGACCCTTGGGATTTTCCAAAATACCTGTACAATAACCTTTGAATAAGGTATACAAAGATTAAAGGACCCAACGAAAAACTAGCACCCAGCGCAGCCGTTACTCTTCATGATCATTTCTGTTGTTTTTTGGAATCAGATTTCATATGGGTAGACAGCCGTTGATAATTGTAGCAGATCCAGAGCTTTGTAGAGAAGTTGGAATTAAGAAATTCAAAGACATTCCCAACAGGAGCATTCCCTCTCCCATCTCAGCTTCCCCTCTTCATCAAAAGGGTCTCTTCTTCACCAGGTAAAGTTTTTCCTATTTATTTCTATAACGTTTTCCGGTGGGAGGCAGAAGTGCAAAAAAATTGGTCATAATCCTATGTTTTACATGAATAATTGAGAAGTTAATGGTTTAGAGTATATTTTTCTATTTTGATGACATAAATTCTAATATGGGAATACATTTAATCCTACACCTGCACCACAAAAGGGAATGTAATGTATATGTATATGCGTACCCCATTTCCATTTATGTTTCTTGTGGTGAAACCATCCGCGTTCTAGCTAACATAGAATTCCAAAGAACAGTTCCATTGATATCATAAATTGAAAATTGAAATACAGAATACATGAACATGATTTCCAAAATGAGATACAAACTGTACGATGTATGAAAAAACCTATTGGAAAGTTTGAATTAAAATTGACAGCCCTAAAGTCAGCTGTTACAAATGTTGAAAACCCCTCATGAATTGGGAGTTGTTACAAATGTTGAAAACCCCTCGTGAATTGGGATTATGGCAGCCTTAACTCTCCATATTCATTTCGGCGGTTACAAAGGGCTCTCCTTTGTGCATATAAACTTCAATCCCGTATTGTGCTTCGCATCAGAAAATTCGAGCTCCTACAGTATCACTCTGATCAGTTTTTGAGAGAGAGAGAGAGAGAGAGAGAGAGAGAGAGAGACTAAGTTCAGTTCACCAAGGTGTTCATCGGAGGTGTTCCAACGTTCGTGGTTCAACCCTTTTATCTTGGGAGACGGACGCCGATCAACCTACAACACCCTCGCTAGGCGGCAAATCTGTTTTAAGGAGATTGTGATTTTCACAGGACTCGGTTTAGTTTTGTAGGAAAAATTACAGCGGCACATATTCCCAAAGAACAATTCCTTTGATAATATGAACAGTGAATAAATTATATGAACAGAAAATGAAACAACAGAATATACAAACTGCAAATCAAATCAAAATATTGAACTGAGTCTTGTGAAAACCACAGTCTCCTTAAAACGGATTCACCGCCTACCGAGGGTGATGTAGGTTGATCGGCGTCCGTCTCCCAGGATAAAACGGTCGAACCACGAATGTCAGAACACCTCCGATGAATGCCTTGGCGATCTGAACCTTGTCTGTCTCTCTCTCTCTCACACACAAACGAATTAGAGAGTAGTATTGAGAAGCTCGAATTTCTAGGGACATACACAATAAGGGATTATGCTCTTATAACCAAGATGAGACTCTTGAGATGCAAAGGCTAGCCAACCATCAATCTGCACATTATGGGGGAGGTTACTCGCATTAACCAACTGCAAACTTAACTCCATTGTCCAGAATTTATGAAACACGGGACGGTTCTCTTCGGCTGCCTCGGGAGACCCTCCGACTGCCCCGAGTTCATTCACACGAAATTCTGAAAATTTCCAACATCTAACTTGCAGGGATTCAAGATGGTCTACCATGAGGAACACAATCCTATCAGTCTACCAGCCATCTCACCTAGCCAAGTTGGTACCAACGATGCAAGAATTCATCGAAGCCGCCACTCAAAATCTTCTTTCCAACAAAGAGGAGGACATCATTTTCTCTGACTTCTCCCTCAAGCTGGCCACCGATGTGATCGGACAAGCCGCCTTTGGTGTTGACTTTGGCCTCTCGAAACCACCGAATGATTCAGCTCATCAAAGCAATAACACCGACGAAGTTCACGACTTCATCAATCAACACATTTACTCCACAACAATGCTTAAAATGGACCTTTCGGGATCATTCTCGATTATCCTTGGCCTTCTAGTTCCTTTTCTCCAAGAACCATTTCGCCAAATCCTCAAAAGAATTCCCGGAACAATGGATTGGAAAGTGGAGAAAACTAACCAGAATTTGAGTAGCCGACTTGGTGAGATTGTCGTGAAGAAAATGGAAGTCAAGGACAGAGGGTCTAAGGATTTCTTGTCGCTCATTTTGAAGGCAAGGGAGTCACAGGCTGTGTCAAGGAGTGTTTTTACTCCGGATTACATTAGTGCAGTTACTTATGAGCATCTACTTGCTGGCTCCGCGACTACTTCCTTCACATTGTCTTGTGTTGTATATCTAGTCGCGGGGCATCCAGAGGTAGAGAAGAAGTTGATTGAGGAGATTGATGGGTTTGGACCGCACGATCAGGTGCCGACTGCCAATGATCTTCAAATCAAATTTCCCTATCTTGATCAGGCAAGTGTATAAGATCACAAAGTGTGACTTTTTCACCAAAAAGACATATTTGGATCTCGTACTTATCTTTGATTGTGTGGTTTCAGGTTGTGAAAGAGGCAATGAGGATTTATACAGTTTCCCCATTAGTTGCAAGAGAGACATCAAAGGAAGTGGAGATAGGAGGTTACCACTTGCCAAAGGTATCAACCCTTTGGCCTAAATTTTGATTTCGGTATTTTAGTTCGTCTTTTCTGGTTTCTTATTGAATTTGCGTTAAGTTTTTTGAATTTGCGTTAAGACAGTATTTTAGTGTCCTTAATAGTGTTGTCTTATCTGAACTATTTTCAAGGTGGTTCGATATATATTTCTGATTCCTCTCATCGAGACGAATAATCACAAAAACAATTGACGAAGAACTATACAAAAGATAACTAGAAATCACTTAATACTCACAGTTGTTGAGAACAACTAATTTAGTCCCAACCCGTTGGTCTCAAGTTCATTCAGGCATTAAACTCTAGAAAGTTTTTTACTTGCTTGCTGTTTTCAAAATAGATTTGCAACAAACTTTTCAGAAACCATCCAATTTTTAAAGGAATACATTTTCCTAAAACTAGGTTCTAGTCAACAAAAAATGGTTTTTCAGGAAAACGAGAACTAACAAAGAGGAGGTCATTTCTGAAATTTCTGTATGAATGTGCAGGGCACCTGGGTTTGGTTGGCACTTGGAGTCCTAGCAAAAGACCCGAAAAATTTCCCAGAGCCAGAAAAGTTTAAGCCAGAGAGGTTTGATCCAAATTGTGATGAGGAAAAAAGGAGGCACCCTTATGCAAACATACCGTTTGGAATCGGACCTCGAGCTTGCATTGGCCAGAAGTTTTCCTTGCAAGAATTAAAACTCTCGCTGATTCATCTATACCGTAAATGTGTCTTTCGCCACTCCCCCAATATGGAAAAACCTTTGGAACTCGAGTATGGCATAGTTCTTAACTTCAAGCATGGTGTCAAGCTTAGAGCCATCAAACGAACATAGAATTTAGGCTTGTTTCTGTATTTCAATAGACACCAAATGAAAAGTGTTCCTAGGTTTGATCATAATACTGCATCATCTATTGTATTGTTCTGATGAACGGATAAATTTAGCAATCTATAAAAGTCATTCCAATGGTGGCCTTTCAAACAAATGGTCCATTATTTCTCAAAGATGTCTAAGAAAGAGAAATCAATGGTCCATTATTTCTCTTTCCTGTAAATTTTCGAAGAAATTTTTCTTATGATCCTAACATTTTTGTTTTTTTTTTCTTCTGAAGTGTCAAGATACAAGTTTTCCATCTTTCACTTGGTTTGGAAATTTTACATATTGTTGCCAATTTCTAGAAACAAAAACACTACATCAGTCATGTCTAATCACTATTGTTGTTAGGCCTGTCCGCGGATTGGTTTTTGGGCAGATCGGGCCAGTTTCCAAACCGATCCACTCGTCGCGGATTATTGTATTCTCCATCCACACCTATTCGTTAGTAAAGTGCAGTTTGGTCGGTTCGATTGCGGATTGGGCAGATTACAAGAATGCAAAATAGAAAACAAAAACGTTATCAAACTAGAATTCAGAACTTTGGAGAACAAAATTGCTAGCCAAGTTATAGCATGCAGAAGCCAAAATAAGATCACATAAGTTCTGCACTTAAATACTCCCCCCTGGCATCAAAATAATACCCTTCACAGATCAGTCACAGCCAGAAGGTGAACATTAAACTGAACAAGCAATACTTAATTTCACAACCGAACTTACTAGTTTACAGACTGAAAGAACCCTCAAACGAAATCTCGAGCACCTCCACCTCAAAGGTTACAGTAGTAATCATCGCATAGTACAACTGATTTGAAGTAATATACTTCCCCACCCATAAAAGAACAACAAGCTGTTGAACTTTGAAACACAGAAGAACCCACTCACTTTCCTCATAAAAGCATTCCTCTCACCTTGTTTCATCGAATTTTTTCCATTCTGGTGGGAAGGTAGAGTGGCCTGGACATATTAACAGAAAGGTCAAAACCGGAAATGCTTTTTGAGTCCCCATTACAAAATGCTGCTGATTTTCTAAGAAACTGAAACTCATCCATGGACTGCCTTTGAATTCGGTGAGACAAATTTCTCTGTTTAGCCTTAATTGACTCAGTCAAGTTCATATAGTTCGGCACTCTGTTATTTCCCTCCTCAGTTCCATCTGAAGCCATGCCAGTATTGCCAGAAACAGGAGTATTGGATGTGCAAATTGAAGGTGTACCTGAGCTCCCATCATATCGAAATTCAGAACTGGGACTTGAAGATGAGCGAGTCACTTGCCCAACATGTGGAGGTTTAGCGGAAATCCTTGTGGTAACATTGTTCCTTCTGACTTTTACTGAGCACGGTTCAGAAGATTTGGAACGACTTCCTGATTTGGAGTCTACACAATTTTTAGGTGGTGGAGTTTTCTCTGAGGAATCAGTTTGGGATTTTTCCATCAGTCTGTTTTCCCAAGGCTTTGCCGCCATCCACCGTTCCAACCAACTCCAACCCCAGCTGTTCTTATCAAATTGCTGACTTTTGAAAGAGGAAAACGAAGCATTTGCTTGCGAATCTGGATTCTGGACTGATTTCCACTGCTGGAAAAAAAAAATGAAGAATATAGTCAAAAGGAGAAGAAAGAAGTTAAATTCGAAAGTCTGGACTGAATGATGGCCATCTCCTATGAATCCTCATTTCGATGTTTAGTTTGCCAAGGAAATGACAAATCATACAATTGAATTAAAATCATCATTCAACAGTTTCAGGTGGATGACCATTCCGGAGGGCAAGGAATCGTTCGTTTCGAAAACCTTCCCAGTAAACCAGAAACTACATATTTTTCTTGGTACCTTTTGAGCAAGAGAGTAGGCAAGCGCTCTTTCCCTCTTGAAAGCCCCCTCTTGCCTCATTTGTAGCTTTGTTTTGACCTCCTCTAGTGTCCCTATACTATCACACCACCCTTCCTGAGTTTCAAAGAGGGGAAATCAGTAACAGTTCCTAATTTCAAGAAGAAAACAAAATATTTACACGGGTGCAAGAAAATCATACCTCAGCTTGTTTCAAGAGATCTGCATTGCTACGTCGTTCATTTAGCATCATTTGCACAGCCTGCCCTTCCATAGACATACGAACGCGACGAGCTCTGACTCGGGCTTGGACTCGAACAAGAGCCTGCATACATCTTAGAGTCACGGCAGCCTGTTTCCTCACCTGCCGGCCACGAACCAGGGCTTGTAGCCTCACCACTCCTTTCAAGGCCCTTAGGGCTCTTCTAGCCTACAATTTTATAAATTGAGCCACTGGTTAATAAATATACCTAGTAGAACATGGAATTGCGCGATCAGCAACCCCCATTATCTCGCGTACTCCATACATAGCTAAATCGAGAAGTAGCTCTCTAACGAACATAAATAATGGACATTTACTAAATACGGGACAGCAACATGTTCAAACATCAAAACTGAACTAGAAATTCGGGAAAAAAAAGGGCTGATATTCACCCACTTTAGAATAACTACAAAACGATGTTGTTATGTGACTTGCAAATTCTTGTTTTAATTGCAAAATTACTGATTAAGTTCCTAATCAAACTTAATCAACTATACCCATTTAATCTATAAGACATCTGATTTATGTTTCCTTCTAAAGTGATTTATCTGATGAATTCATAGTTAATTTGTTTTGGGACAAACTTAATTATACATTTTTGGTTAGCGGGGGCGTAATGCAGAATTGTGGAGTGATTAGTCACTATTGCAGGAAGTGAGATCTCCACTGCAAACATCAAGATCCCATTTTTTCACAGTTTCGATGTTAGCACTTAGCCATCAGCCCATGCACTAAACTTTTTAGTTAATGGATCCATTTTAAGGTCTGTGGATATGCTCATATGCCTATGATCAGAAAGGAGACCAATAATAATGAGGTACTTAATGGTCTATTGGGCCACAAGTACTAGGAAATGAGGTTGTGCGAGAAACATAAAAGAGGAAAACCAAAATTCTGATTGAAACTTAAAATGTCCTTATGTTTTCTCAAATTTTCTCAGCAACCAAACAGTAAACAAAAAGGAAAAAAAACCGAAGAAGAAAGAAACCCATGTACCAAGAAGCCACGGAATGCGGTTTGGATTCGGATTGCGGCCCATTCTTGCCTCACAACCCTGAAATCTTTAGGGGGAGCTCGGACAACAGCAGCAACAGCAGCTGTATAAGCATTTGGAGAAGAATCAGATGATGCTGTACCTCTGCGACTATGATTCCCTTTGAAACTCTTCCATTTCAACCCCAGATCCCCAGATGAACTTCTCCATAGCTTCCATTTCTTGTTCTTAACCCCTTCCTTCTCCTATAAGGAAAAAAAAAAAAAAAGACAAAAAATGCAAAATTTCATTAGACCATATCCACCCACTTACTCAAACTTTTACTTACTTCGAACAAAATCTTACCCATTTGCTTAAATGAGAATCCTATAAAATCAACTGGGCTAATTTTAGCAAATGACGAAACCATTTGCTAAAATAACCCATTTTCCATTTGCTCAAGTGGGTTGATTTTAGCATATGGTTTCCTTATTGCTAAAATCACCCACTTGAATTTTATAGAATTTCCATTTTAGCAAATGGGTAATGGGTAACCCTAGATTTGAGCAAAAAAATTTGAGTATAAGGTTAGAGGTACAATAAGATGATCAAGGTTTGAATTAGAGTTGAGATTTGAGTAAGGACTAAAGATACCCATAAGATCAGAACATGAAATCTGTAGATTGAGATATTAAAATCGAGCTTACAAGGTCGTCTTTTTCGGGCTTTTTGAGACCTATGAGGGCTTTTACCCATTTCCCTGATCCACCCATTGACGAGAAGCTCTTGATTGAAAAGATTACTACTTTGTGATACTTGGCGAAAACTCAGATTAACAGCAAATAGACTACAAAATAGCTGGAGAAAAAAGGACCCTTTTTAGAAAGAGAGAAGAAATGTTGCTCAAGCGAGCTGAAATGTGAGATGAGAGAGAAACTGGGTCAATAAATTCTGGAACTCTAGAGAGAGAGAGAGAGAGTAAGAGGTTGGGTAATGGGGGGTTTTGGTTGGGCAATGTGGGGTGGTGGATCGGTCATCTGTGGAGGAATGAGCCGTTTTCGATATTTGAAATTCGAAAATAACGGACACGATTCCTCCCCGTACAGATTACAGGCACGCGTGAGTAAATGCCCCTCGATTTTTGGACATATTACGTAACGACCCCCCTCCCTCTATTCTTATCCAAGGGTAAATTACACAAACCTCCTCCTCTCATGATTTCCCAAAAAGCTAAAGCGAAAGTGTTGTACTTGTACTACCTGATAAAAAAAAAAAACCATGAAATGAAACATATGAAAAGGCATTTGATAGTTGAGATCCGCTCAGTACATTGATCTCAGCCATCAGATGCCTTTTTAGGTTCTCTTTCATGTGTTGTACAATGCCTCCAAGCTAAAAGTGCTAAAAACGGATTTTAAAATAATGTCATTCTCCCCACATACATGAATTATTTTCAAGTTGAGTTTGCACTATCGTGTTTTCGGTATTCTTGGATTGCACATTGTGGAATCAACAAGTTATTTGCCTCACGTACATTAACTGATTTGATAACTTGTATTCTTTTTTTCTTTTTTTGGAAAAGGCAATTCAATTCATTCATATTAAAAGCCCGAAGGCAACAGAGATTTCCTCAGAAAATACAGGGAAGAACCAAACACTATCGAATCCTAGACATAAGGCACCTACTGCAATTGCAAATGCAGGCCCGACGAAACGAAGGTACTTAAGAACCCGTCACAGACAAGACAGTGGAGAGTCTAATAGGACCCCCAGCTCAAACCCTAAACTAAGCGCAGGAGAAAATCTGAGGCCCGCAACAGCACCCCCAATGTCACACTGGTAGATTGTGGCTCGATACACTAACACGCAAGCTCAATCACAGGAAGCCACTCTGAAGGCAAACCCTCTCTGACAAGCAGGGTTCTGGCCTAAAGGAAAAACAACCCGGCAACACACTACTGAGATCCTCGCGGCCACGGTGGGTGAGGCGCAGTCCGAGCAAAAATAGGAGACCAACAAACCACCTCAAACGCAGCCACCGACGAGAACGGCAACCGGCGGCTGGGATCTACCCCTGCAGATCTAAGCAGAACAGGAAAACTAAACTAAACTAAAAAAAGAAGGCAAAACCACGAAGATCTGACTCAACTCGAGTCGACTCACAGAGTCTCACATAGTCACTTCAAAACAACCGAGTCCGGCTGAGTTTCTGCTCCCAAGAAGAAGAGACCCAACTCCAAAAATTGCCACCATTGAGATTAGGAGTTTATTTCACCGGCGAGGGTTGCGCTAACTTCACCAAGGCGCCGAAACAGATCTAGAGGGAGCTGCGGAAGGACGATGCTGGAGACGATAAGACGGCGTGCTGGTGGGGTGGCGGCGGGTGGAAGAGGGTGGGTAGGGTGAAGGTTGAGGAGGGTGGAGGCTGAGATCTGGACCGAAGGGGTACCATGGTGAGGAGAGGGCAGGGCGTCGGAAAAGGGTAAGGGGGTGGGCTAGGAGGTGGAGCCACACACCCCCAAAAAACAAGACCAGGCGAGGGAGAACGGATGAGAAGAAGAGGCGACTGGGATCAGATGTGGAGAAGGCCGGATTGAAGGGGGGGGGGGGGGGGCAGGAAAAAAAGGATAAACCCTAAGAGAATCTAATTTTTAGAGAGTGAAGCTCTCAAGGCAATAGTAGGCCCAATGATATAACTTGTATACTAATAAACCAGAAATATCATAATGTAAACTACTTAATCTTAGCATTTGTAGTACGTTTAGCACATTTTGGCAAACCACCATGAGGTAGTACAAATTACTCGGTCCTCCTTGAAGTTTAGAGCTACATTAAAACTTACCCCATACGTTAGTCAACTGTCAATTGAAAAGACTTTGCTTTCATCAAGAATTAGCTACTTTCAAATTGCCAACCTTTTTTCAAAAAAAAAAAAAAAGGTTTAACCTAGAATTTTGTTTGGTTTAGGTTTTGATGGAGATTTATTTTTAGGTAGCGAGCAAGAGAGATAGATAGAGAAAAAGGTAATAATTGAAGAGAATACTTATAAAAACTTATCCCATCGGTTAGTCAATTATCAATTAAACTAACAGACTTTGCTTGCATAAAAAATTAGCTACTCCTTCAAAGTGCAAAATTGTTTTCACCAAAAAGAAGAAGTGCCAAGTTTAACATTGTCACCATAAACTCATAATCAGTCTCTTCCAATTCCATTCATGTATATATCTTTATACCTCCTTGTTTGCACCCATTTTTGGCAAAAGTGTGAAAAGGACCTAAGAAAGGGAATTTACCTAGGCCGTTGGTATTTTTACAAAATAGAAGGGACCTTGGTGTAATTAGTTGAATCAGAGGAGTTTCTGACTTGGCAACGACTGGATGATTTTCAAGTTCCCTATAATCTTGGAGCATTATCAAATAGAGGGGAGTGTAACCACTTCGCCACAAACATAGGAGCTATTATCTCATGCCAACAAAGGATAAACATGGTTAGTTGAGCGGGATTTTAGAGGCATTATCTCCACTTCGAACGTTACGTTTTGGAGGGAAGAAAGTATGATTATGATGGCAGTTCATCAACATCAAGTTAAAAGGGGACACGTGTCTTAATCCAATGATACAAGAAGGAGATCGATGACCAATTTTCAACCACGTTCAAATGAAACTGTGTAGTGCAGGTTAACCGTTTGGTCGTGACCTACATTTCAGGGTATCATGCGGCTTTTCCAGGGGACTAACGGCTATATTTTCAAGGGAAAAGGGCAGGCCAAAGGCTCCGCGCCTCACAAATTTTCATACATTTGCCCTTGTATTTCTTTTTCACGGATGAACAAGTTTCTTGTATTTTCTATTGCCGTTCAAGGTTACTAATCACGGAGTTAGTTTCCTCTATGTTTTCATTTGTTTACGACTATCGTTGTTAATTCATCAGAATTTTCAACATTTTCCCATACTGTTATTCACTAAATTTGTACCGCCCCGAAAATTGGGTACGTTAATAAATAAATTTCACAATTTATTTAAATAGGAAAACAAACTTCATTAAAATTCTCAAAGAAAAACTTAATAATAATTTTTTTTTCAACGGAAAGCTAAAAGTGAGCTAACTTATTACAACTGAAATAAATTAAATTCCAACATTGGCCGAAAAACTTAAACTTTATAAAAAGTTCAAATGAAAGAAAGGAAACAGAGCCATCTAGCTAGACGCCTACTGGTAAAGCCATGGTTCCGCCACTTTGTACCCATTTAGTTGCTCCATTTCCTCGAATTCAGCAGGCGGCTCTTCATCTCCTTCTGTAACTGGCGTTGGGGACGCCATGGCGACAAAAAGTAGAAACGTGAGTGGTAAAATTACACTCAGTAGGGCGCCCTAAGCCACCCCTTTACTAAAGATACTCATGCAGCAGATATGCACATATAGAAATTTTATACCGTATAAAATACTCAAATTTTCACATAAGTCTTCAACACATTAGATTCACAAGATTCATTATTCTTATATACACTTCCAACAAATATTTTCCATCACCGGCTTCCATCCACAGTATACCCAGGTGCCCGATCACACAGCAAAGCCACCCAGGGTATGCTGCGCATGGCTATCCGGCGTTGTCTCCCACATGCAATATACTTTCGGCGCCCGATCACACAGCAGAGCTACCTAAAAGTATAGCTACGTGTGGCCTACCGGCATCGACTCCCACCCACAGTATACTTCCGGCGCCTGATCACACAGCAAAGCTACCTAAAAGTATAACTGTGCATGGCTCAAGGCCCATACCGGACACGTCTCAATCCCAAATTTCGCGATTAGGTTCATTCATCCTTATACATTAAACGATTTGGTCATGTGTAATTAACAACTGGATACATGCATCACGCGGGTCATTATTCACACAAGTCAAACATAGCAAATAAATAAGGGCAGTAACATCTGAAACTTTTATAAAGTACAAAAAAATAACTAACTAATTCGATCTGCTAAAACTAGCAATTTAAATCCAAAAATTATGAAACTTGATAGAGTTAATAATTATCAAATTTGGAACAAAGTCTATGTTTTGTGAAAACTCTAATTTTAACCTTAAGAAGGGTCATTGTAGGTTTTTAGTCAGGGTATTAATCTGTCCCGAAATCATGCAGAACAATCGACTTCGAAAAATCATAACTAATTCTACGGACCTCGGATTGAGACGAGTTCTATATGGACTCCACTTAATCTACATCTTATATGTTTTAGGTTTTCCCTGAAATCGAACAGAAATAGCCGAAAAATAACAGAACTGAAACTGAGCGCATAACTACCGATTTTTCCAACATCACCACTTGTTTACTACTACTACCCATCCGATCGCGATCTGATTTCAAGTAACATAATTACTGTATACCCATGTACACACAAACCATAAATAAACAGTATTCTAAAGTAATGGTTAGGTTTAAGAATGCCCTACCTCTCGTCCGAAGTTTCTAGTACGTTAACGAAAATCGGACAATTTATCACTGAGAAATTAGAACTTCTACAACAAAGGGAGAGGAATAGATAATTAAGAAATAGCATTGAATATAGGGAGAAATCGAGAGAGAAATAAATGTGCGAGATAGATAGAGAGAACCTGTTGAAAAGAGGGAGAGAGATATATGGCTGGTTATGAAAAGTAAAGGGAGAGTGAGAGACAAATTTATAGAGATATAAAATTAATTGGAGATAAGGGGTGTAACAAATAAAGATAATTAATAGGGGAGAGAGCAAGAGATAAAGATAGAGATATTTATGGGTAAGTTGTGTAGTGAGAGAATCATTAGGAATGTGGGAGAAAAGATAGGGCTTTCAAATTAAAACATAATGCAAAACTATCTCTATATCTATACACTATGTTTATCCACTAGCTGAGGATTAAAATAATATCTTTTGTTTTGCGAATTAAAAATGATTAGAAGTGTATTAATATAATTAATAAAAACCGGACCTTTACAAAATTATAAGTCCTTAACGTGCAAGGCATCATTAGATCTCAATTTAGGGTCTTTCCACAAGCCTTGAACATAGTCCCTTGATTAGAAGTTGGATTTTGGCACTAGGAGCCAATTCCCGTTTAGACCATGTCACGGTCTTGGTAGGCCCTTCTCTTGGCAGGTTTTTGGAGCATAACATTCCCTCAACCACAAAATACTAACGGCACCTATGGATGACGTATTGGTTTTGGAGGGATTAAATAGTAATGGGGATAAAATAGTCGGAGGATTAAATAAGAAGAGTAGACCTACATTGATATGATAGTTAAGAAAGGAATTAAATAATACATAGTTTCGATGATGGATAAAAAAAGGGGAGATGAGCTATAATAAGTCCTTCTAATAATTTTTTATGTAAATTAAAATCATTAAATATTCAAAACATGTAATTTTTAAAAAGATCCCGAAAAATCAGTATATATTTACCCCCATTAAATTTTTTGTTTAGCTATTTTTTATAAATCCAAAAAAAAATAAAAATAAAGGACAAGTGGTTTGGGTCACTTGTTTCTCTAACCCATTTCTCTCTCTCTCTCTCTCTCTACGAACTGGTAGGGCCAGCGCCGATCCTACCGACCACCACCACAACCATCTACGTGTCTGTGTGTGTGTGTGTGCGTGTGTGCAACAATCTGAGATTCCAACTTCGATCAAGATTTCAGCAACTTCGAGTCTGGTAATGATATGCGACTCCGGTGATGAAATAACAGGTACTTATTTCTCTCTTTTTTTTTTATCGGCAATGCTTATTTCTCAAAATTAATAATAGATTGTGAAATGAGAAAGGAGATCTGGTGTAGTGGTGGGGGTGTAATCTGCCTCTCTCTATCTTGCGGGACTATTTATAAGTACCCCTGCTTTTATTTAGTCAGCCTTCCCCTTGCTTATTGGAGAAGAAGGATGATTCATCAAGGGAAGGAAAAAACCTCTCAAAGCATGGATAAGGCGTGGGTCCATGACCAAATAACCCAATCTTCCTCATCCCCCTTCCGTTTCCAGCATCCAAACGAGCCCTAACACCATTCTCCCTATTAGTTACTCTTGCTTCGACACAACCCATCTTCGGTCCCAAATTAATCAATTGTTCTTCACTTCTCAATCTTGTAAGCACTTCGTTAATTTGACAAATCCAAAAACGTAGTTGATTTCCCAAATAGTAAACTATGAGAATGGAAAATCCATAGTTTATGAAAATCCAAAACGTAGTTGATGAGAATGGAAAAGTATCAAATAGTAAATTATGAAAATCCAAAATGTAGTTGATTTCCAATTCTACTAAAAAACAAAAATAGAATCATTTTCATGAACCTTTTAAAGTCGGTATTATATCAACCTTTCATAGTCCAAAAGTTATGTACAAACTAAAAAATCTTTAACTTACAGAACTAGAATCAACTTTGAGAAGTGCAAAATAAAGAAGGGCCAAAACAATTATAGCATAAGCAAGGGTACAAAGGGCAAATTAGATAAGAGAAAATGGGGATTGGATTAGGGTGGGGAATGAGGCAAGGGTAGGGCTGAATTCACCTCCAATCTGTTCCCTAATTTATTTTCCAAAAACCCTTCTTCGATTCCAACCCAATTCCCAAAAAAATTCAGGAATTTTCAATCCTTTCAGCACGGGGAACGACAGATGTATAATTGCCAAGATGCCATCCCCAAACGAAACAGTGGTGTTTTGGGGAGTGGTACAAAAGGGTTATCATAGAAGGTTGAAAAAAATTATTCCACAAACAATGTCACCATCATCATGTACCTTTTAAAACCAATATTATCATCAAACCTCAAAACACTAACATTAATTACAACCTTTTGAATCTTTTAAGTTAGAGAAATAGAATCAATTTTGAGGTTTACAGAATAGAAAACGCAATAACATTTATATCATAATCAAGTGTTACAAAGGAAAATGGGGATCGAAACAGGACGGGTACGATCCGATCGGATAGGGTTGCCATCTCCCAAGGAAAACAAGTCTTTCTAATTCATGCGAGGGTAACATGGTCTTTTCTCATTTCCTATCAACATTGTTAACGGGACAAATTCCAAAGGGAGGGTTAGTGTAATTTTCAATACCTCAAGGTGGGATCACGATTAAACCCAAACCTCAGGGGAGGTGGGTGAAATTCACCCTATTCTCAAAATCAAAATTACTGAAAAGGCACAACTCCTTTTTGGTCCGGTTATGGAAAGGCGCAAAGTTGAGAAAGAAAAGCCAAAAGCAAGCGGACAAAGAAATCTTATAAAGTCAGTGCACCCCAGGATGTGGTGTTCTGCAACAATATGGACTCTACTTCATGTTATTTACTACTATATGGTATTGGGACCACGTTTGAATTTATTTAAATCTAGAGTCACTGACCTCAACGATTTCGGCTGTGTTTGGATGGATTTTGAAAAGAAGATTTTGAGAAGAATTTTTTTTAGAGTGTTTGATTGAGTTTTTGAAAATGAAAAAAAAATAATACGGTAATAAGTAGAAAGAGAAATGTAAGTAATGAGTGAAAACATAAAAAAAAAATTAATTTTTTTTTTGAAAATGGAAAAAAAGGGAAATGAACAAAGCCGAATCAATTGTTCAACGTCTGATCTATGCTAAGTGCATTTATTTAAAGATAACAATGTTTCAACAAGATATATTGATCTTGTAAAATGAATAATTTCGATCATTGTTTTGAATTTGAGATAGACCCACAAAATCGAAATTGAATGGGGTTTTGGCTTGAAGGATCCGGGGTACTAGTGATCACCTCCTAGAGAGCACCCTAAACGATGTCGTTTTGGGCGCCAAGTTCGCTTCTTTATTTTTAGTTTTATTTAAAGAGCCTAAACCCTAAACCCTAAACCCAAAGGGCCTATAATCTCTCTCTCTCCTCTTTTTATTTTACATTTAAAAAGCCCGAAATTGTATGAAAGTGCCTAAACCCCACAAACCCTATGAGAGTTCCTAAACTTGTTAAAACTGTATGAAAGCGTATAATATGCTTAGTGCCTAAACCCCAAAAAATGTTGACCTAGGAATGATGTGCGTGGTTGTTTCGGTTTAAAAAAAAAAAAACTTGACGAATTAAGTTTCAACCCCTTGACCTAGTGTGAATTAATTAAGTTTCCAAAATGTGACTTAGAGGTAATGTTCTCCTCAAACCGGCGTAGTTTTGAGTGATTGCGCACAAAATGGCGCCGTTATGGGCACTCACCAGGGTGCTCTTCAGGACGTGATCACTAGCATCCCCGAATCCTTGAAGAATACCCATATACGACATGAGCTATCTAGATCGTAAGTTAGAAAAAGTAGAGACATTTAATTTGTAGAGTTTAAATTGTTAAACTAGTTTAAGGGCCCATTTGAGAGCCTATAACTTTTTGCATTTTCAATTTTAGATTGTGAATTATAGTTTTTTTTATTATGATCAGAGTAGATTATTAATCTGTAGAAGGTTTAAGAGATGTGTGCAGAATAGATTTTACAACAGAATAATGTTTGACAGTAATCATCAAAATAGATTAAGATGAGGTTTTTTTTTTTTTTACCCAGAATGCAAAATGTGAATTAAATGTACCTTCAAAGCTGATTATCAAATTGTGTCATTTTAATGAATGCATTTCTGCCTCGGGCTTTCGAACGCTTACAATTTGAAAATGCAAAATCCACAATGTGATCAGAAGCTAAAAAATGGGCTCTAAAATTGAGGTTTCCCTTCTCTAGATCAGAAGCTAAAAAATGTGGGGATAGTTATAGGTTTATAGCAAAGTATGATGGTCGTTATACATGGGTCTGGCTAACCTTTACTCAATAGGTGGATGATAATATGTATATTATGACAAGTTAGTTCGGATATTAATGTACATTTCACGAATATTAATATACTTTTCTCGAACACTTATACATTTTCTACTTATTATCTTCCACCTATTAGATGAACACTTTTAATGATCATAGTCTCCAATAATAATAGGAATGAGAAACAAATTACTCCCTCTGTCCCAATTTGTTTGCTCGCTTTGGGAAACGTGTATTTTGTGGATGTTAAAAAATGTACTTCCGTAGAATATTTTTAAATTTTTTTTACACCAAATTAAAGTACTCAATGAGCACTTTAATTTGGTATAAAACAAATTAAAAAATTATATAGAGAAACATATTTTGTTGGGGTTTGAAATTGCACGTATTCCTATAGTGAGCAAACAAAATGGGACGGAGGGAGTAGCACAGTAGGCAGGTCATTTAGTATGGTAAGTGGCCTACAAGATTCAAAGTCAGACTATAATTGTAAAAGATGTAGAAATCTCAACCAAGTGAGCCTTAATACTAAAATACTCTAATGTTGAGTTTTTCAAAATAAGTCATGGTGTTAAAGTCATTTTTAAATTTTGTCTTTATTCAAAAGTTTTTTGCGTTTGTTAGTTTTGTTTTGTGACTTATTGGTTCTCCTGAATAAGAGGAATCGGAAAAGTAAAAAATAATGACCGAGGCCCATTTTATTTTATTTTAAATATCAAACTTTTAGCATTTTGAGACTGTCTAAACGTGGGAACAAGTGATTTCGATCAGATATCTTTCGATTAAAAAGCATTTATCTTGAAAAAAGTGACAACAATTGATTTCGATCCAATGTGTCGAGTACATTTTATTCAAGATTAATGTGATCTGATTAATTAACGAACGGTATATGATCAACAACAATTTTAGCATAGTTGAAGTACTCGAAAAAATCTAAATAATGCACGATTTCAATCATCAATATCGGCCTGATATGGACCCGAAAAAAGCAGAACTGAACGGAAAGCTCCCTCCATGAGAGGAGCTTCTTCCAACCGACAATTATGCACAAAGAGTTCTAATTTTATACTAAACAGATTGACTGTGAATAGCAATACCCACTCCCAAAATTGAAAATTTCAATGATTAATTAGCACGCACTATCTAGGACTCAACTTTGTCGAATTGTCGGCATTGACATCGAGGTTGAACAACTCTGGATTTAATACGTAGCTGTCTCTATTGGGCAATTCTAATTCGAAATTTTACGTGGCCCGAATTACCACAAGGTCCATGTCGTTTTTTAAGTAATCGATGTGCCCGGCCCCGGCCCCGGCTCAGGATATTTTTTTTTATAACCAGACGTTTAAGTTAGCTTGTACATGCCTCAATTGATTTTGGAGCCTGAAGTTAACGACTAGGCAAACTCTCCAATGACTTCAAAGTTTGGAATGTTTAGTTTCCGTGAGATTCAAAATTGCAATCTCATAAAGAACGAACACTACTACTTTCTCATGGCGACTTGGCCAAATGGCTCAAACCCCATTAGGGTTGCTCGGCTCAGGATCACTACGCAGTTTTGTGGTTTCCATGACTACGCATAATATGTACCTAACAAATTTTCCTTTTCGCCGCTATTAAGGTTTAACTTCTAGGGTGAATCTTTTTTCTTTTGAACTGGAAAAGAGTGGGAATGGGCGTTCAGCATAGCAATCCTCCTTAGGTGTGACCATAGGTTCCCAGCCCGCTGTGAAATGTGTGGTTTGAGTCATAGCCACTACCCGGAAAGGCAAGTTCATCGCCACAACACCACCACCTAAGTATTAGATGGACAAACAACCCTCCACGTAAGTTCCGCAGTTGACGGGACTCGAACCTGAATAAATATTGTCTAGGAGGAATGAGCACTCAAGCACACTCATCTTTGCCATCGAGGCTACTACCTTTGGTGGTCTTCTAGGGTGAATCTTGGTCTACCTTTTTTCTTTTGTGGTCATAAATAGCGTTAGCGAATAGACCGCAATAGTATTATTATTTGTAGGAGGAGTGTATCGATGTTGATCTATTGGTTCGAACCCGAAATTTCTCATCGTTAGTTGGTGACTAACAAGTCTTTTTTCAAAATTAAATAAACTTTTAAGTGCTAAAAATATGGAAGTAAATGAGTATTCTGAAGTTAGATTTTCTGGAACCAAAGCCATGCTGCATCAAAACTAGTAAACTACCACCCTGCCTGTCGGAGATTATACCTTTCTATGCACAAAAGCATTGATTAACCAACAATGTGGCGCCTTGATAGGATTTAGAAACTCCATGAATTAAGAAAGTACTATCATTTGATCATAAAGAAAGAAGAAGAAAGTACCATCATTAATTTCTTACGTACTTTAAGAAATTAGGGGTGTTCCACTAATTTGATTTTTTTGGTTTTTTGATCTTTTAGTTTTTTTACTATATGAGAGCTCGAAATACGTATTAGTTTTTTGTGATTTTTTATATAATGTATTGGGAAAGAATTACCTGTCTCGAAAAATACAATAAACTGACTTTTGAATTTTTAAGTTAGTGGAAGAAGGAAAATGGTTACTAAGTATCTAGGTACCTGGTCAGTTTCCCCTTGGTCAATGTCTACAGTTCAGTCAAAATGCAGGGTTATTATCAAGGGCTGTTATGGGATGATGAAGCAGATCCAGTTTAAAATTCATCAAAAGGTAAGAAAGCCAAATTGGGTTGTGAATACGAAATCCTCTTCTGAACATGGGGTATTGAGAGCCAAAGAAAAAACTAGGATCAATTTCACTGACACCTCCTAGATTTTAGTAGAATGACACTATCACCCTCTTTACTCTTTGAAATCAAACTGAACTCTCCTGCTTTAGTATTTTGTGTAGCACCTTAGTCCATTTGCTACTCCCTCCCTCCCATTTTGTTTGTCAATTATTCCTTTCGTCTCTTTTGTCGTTTTGTCTTTTTTTGTACAAAAGAGACAAAAAGAATAATTGACAAACAAAATGGGACGGAGGGAGTATATCAATACCAATCTCGCCCTTGCAATACAGAACATATCATATAACTAGTTGATGAAGCAGTTTTGGGCGCGGCCCGTCCGATGACCTGCAAAACAAAAGAGACTAAAGGACACCGGTATGGTGCCAACCAAGGACCCTCCGATGCCTAAGTCAGTAGATGTCGTGAGGAAGAAATGGTGTGAACTTTGCATAAATTATAGCAAGAGTCTCGTACCTGTCCCCTATGACAGGGGGTTGTTTATATAGGCTTAGAGTTTGGAGAATCCTATCCGTAGTAGGATTAAGTCGTGTTGGTCTCTAATTGGTTGGCATTACCAGTGCCCTCTTGCCTTAGGACTCCTAATCCCGTTAGGATTAGGCTCTCCTGTTAGCATTTGGACTGTTGATGGCTATCCCGTGGGATATTCGTGCTTATCTCTCCCGTAGGAGGTGATGTAGTCAGTTTAGAGTCCTCGTATGACCTGGACTCTTCATGAAAGTCAAGCCTGAGGTGATTAATCCCAGTCGAGCTGAGTCCCTGAGCTGGATTATCTGACCTCTATTTGCTGAGCTGACCTCTGTCGTTCAGGTCTTTCGGTGTCGAGTCCCCTTGGGGGCCCACCGACCTGCTCTGGACACTCCACTTATTGTGCCCAACCTTCCGCTTGGAGGTCGGGATGGCTGGCTTTAACCGACCCGACCTAGGTGGTCATTTCATCCATATCAGCTACTCCCCTGTTTCTGAGGACGTGCTTGGTGCAGGGAAAAGGAAACACTTTAAAATGGCCTTGCCCCCTTAGCTTTTAATGTGGCACATCTAATGCGGATCTCATGGGTTACCTTGGGGTATACGTGGCCTAATAGTCACCATAGGTCGTGCCTTTTTGGTAAAGAATCAGGATTGCTTTGGAGAAGAGGAAAAAGCCTTGGCCTCTAATCTCCCCTCAGCGTATCACTCCCCGAGCGATTTGTAGAGAGAAGGAAGAATCGCCTTTTATGGGTTGAAGGACTAGGCCCTAGGCCTCTAGTTCGTCTTCCGAGGATGTAGATACGAATCTGCTAAGCGAGCTGGACTGCAGGTCTACAAAGACTCTTGTTGATCATGGATCAATAAGATGAGGTTGCTCGAGCTCTTGGGTACAAGAAAAATGATTTCAACCATCTAGTGACCTCGAGGGACCTTTTGGATTATTTGATCGAAATAGTTTGGCCAAAATTAATTTTTTGGGTTTATTTTTTTCCTTTTCTTAAATATTTTTGTTAGCTTTACCTTGAATTTTATTACTTTTTCGATTCACATTGATGAGAATATTATAAAAAGTACGAGTAAAAGAATTATGAAAAATCTAAAAAGCGTTCATTGACAACAAAATAATTCAAAACAAACGGCTTTTGTATATTTTGTTTGATTTTTTTTCAAGTTTGGTCCATACTTTTTAACTTTATCGACTATTCTCGTTGAGACGAATATGAAGAGTTAAATATTTTCATAAGGTAAAACATGTCAACTCACAGGTCGGAATTTAGTCATATCCTCCAAGCCCTGCCGAAAGGACAGGTTTGGGCTGCTTGGCCACTGCATAACGTGCACGGTACAAGCGAACACACGATCTCCGCCTCTTCTGGAAGCAGTTCCAACCTCTTGAGGAACTCCTGAGGTTTAAGGAACGATCTCCACGTTCCCATGAAACTGAGCTTCCCCTCTACGTGTTCACCCACGTTCCCTCAACAGGTATAAGTAGGGGTGGGCATGCTTGACACGAAAAATAAAATAAATTTATGTAGTTGAGCTAAAAATAAACATTTTTATGAGTAATTTTATATATTAGACATTAGTTTGACGAACTGTTAAGTAAAAAAAATAAAATTTTAACTAAAAGTAGGATTTTTTGACGTGACAAGACAACACGAACCTGACACGACCCGAAACATGACACGAAAATCTAATAAGTTGAAAAATGTTATAGGAATTTATAAATAAGATTCTGATTGATAGGGCTAAATCGACCACAAGGTCAGCTCGCTCTCGATGAGCCCAGCTCAGTATGGGGAGCTCGGTTAGAAAGGGAAAATAGTGGGAAGCTCGGTAAGCATCCCACGGACTGGGGAGTAAAGGTACACCACCGAACCCAGCAGGCATAGCTCGGCAATTGAAGGGCAGCTCGGACTGCCAGACTTGAACTATTAGGAGGACAAGGAAAGCTCGTCCTAACAGGGGAAACAACCCCAAGGGGTCTAGAAGTCTGTTAAAGATTCAAACTCTTCCCTCTACCAGATCAAGATGAAACCCGCAAAGCCCGGTGGCTTATCTATAAGACTCCTAAAGGCATTGGGAGTCCTATTCCGTTCAGGAATGTGAGGCTTCCAATAGGCTAAAGGCGTTAATAAGATAAGCATTGGTGAGAGCCCAAGTCCTACGAGGACTCAATCGCTCCGTTAGCCTATAAAAGCGACTCCAAGTAACTTAATCAGGTATGTTGTTCTAGTCATCTATACTTGAACAATACTTAAACCTATCACACGAGATTTACTGACTTAGGCATCGGAGGCCGGTTGGCAGACACCACCGGTGCCCTTAGCTTAACTCTGTTTTGCAGGTGCTTCGTCGGGCTGCGCCGAAAATTGTGTCATCAGTGATACATAACACGAAAATGACACGAAATAACCTGATGCCCACCCCTAAGTATAAGTACTCCAATTTCGGGGAGATAAGGTATGCACTCTTGTTTACTTTCAATACAAAGCTTTCTCTTTCCTTCTCCTCTCTCACACACATTCCAACTTGGTCGTCGTTGGGTCCACAACCGGAAACACCACCGTTTTATTCGGCTTGTTTTGCAGGAGACCTCTTCAAGGCTCTCGGAGTGATCACCCAAATTCCGGCATCAACATCAAATAATAATGAAAACGAGTTGTTATCTAAAAAATCAAAATAATCTATTGTATTCACAGTCTATTATATTTTCACTTTCTCAAAAATAAAAATAGATTAAAGCCCAAAAAAAAAAAACTATTTTAGGCATCTTTGGTTGTGTACGCGAGTTTTTTGAGCAATAGGTTGGAGAAATGATGAACTATGAAAAATAAATAAATTAAGCTCACGGATAGTTAAATGTAGCTACTTGGGTATGACTCATTTTCATTATGGGTGTATAGTTTTTAGCATATGGTCAGAATATCTGACTTTTGATTTCCATTTCAATGAGAAGAGTTGAAAAAGTTAAAAAATATGGACCGAAATTGAACAATATTAAAAAAAACCTGTTTGTTTTGAATTTTTCTTTAATAAATTTGTTTTTATATTTGGATCATAATTCTTTTACTTTTTATTTCTCTCATCAATATAAATATAAAAAGTAATAAATTCCAGGGAAAAGCTAATCAAGAACAGAAAAAGAAAAAAAATGAAATACTAATGTAGGCTAGACAATCTCTTATTTGTTGATTTGGTAGTGGTTTAGAACATTTGGTATTATTTTGTCTATTTTTCATTTATTTTGTTTTAATTAACTAGTTATATGAGTTATTTTATTTGACAAGGGCAAAACTGGTATTAATAGAAGAAATGGACTAAACTGTTACGCAGAAGTAGGGGAGTGTAGCATGATTTCAAAGAGTAAACGGCATGGTAGTGTAATTCGAGTACAATCCAGTGGGTGTCATTGAAATTGACCCCAAAAACTATGGGTCCACCAAAATCCAAATGTACACCGAACTGTGTGAAACCCACCTCGAGATCTCATACAAATAATACGAGCCATTCAATTTGTTTAAAATATTTTTTAAAAGATCTTGTAAAAAATCAGCTTAATAGAATCTCGCTATAATTTTTTTTTTTTTTTGGATAGAAAATGCATTCTATGCCATTGTTGATGCATCATGCCAACAGTATTTAATTATTGGAAAAAAATGAGGAGCACCATAAGGACACAAAGAAGCCGAAGAGAGCACTATCAATAAAAATATTTCTTTTGTTTTACGATGAAACAGTACATTAATTTAATCCCGGAGCTGAAAGTGAATAGCAATTTATGAAAACATAGAACATTATGCGTTTACAAAACAATAAAGGTAACAACAGTCTAAAAGAACAAAAGAATCAAGGGACAGAACAAGTTGGGCTAGTCCCTCACATAACATCAAAATGACTACCTAAAAGATTTCACCGAGGGCACAAGAAATGCACTTTTGGTGAAGGTTGTGAAAGTTGAGGAGTCTAATTACCAGCTACAGCAGAGACCCTTGGGCTTGGGAGTCCCATATATGCGAGCCGTGGAGAGATCCGGACCTTCGGGCTTGGTCGGGGAGACGGGATCGCACCAATACTCCTGGGCATGCCAGTTGTAAACTTGGGTGATAGGTTGACCTTCTCGAGTGCTAGGGATTGCAGATCTGCTGGGTAGTCCCTGACACAACCAATCCGTGGACCAACTCCGCTAGTCCACTTGCACGACAAACGCTTGGCCAATTCGAACACCGGTGGTGGTTCTGCTTTGGCTGCGTCTTCTTCATCAGAAGATGTGTTGGACAGTTCATTGGTAGGTCCATTATCAGGTAATGTTGCGGTTGTGGAAGGACCCTCTACCAGTTCTGGCTTAGACTCGGCAGTTGTAAGTCTGAATGAGGTGCTGTCATCATCTATTGCACACCTCTGCAGAGAAAATGGTGAATGTCAGCTATGTTCATTCCGAAGTGAATGAATTTCACATTTTTCTTTTAGCCTTCCACAATCTCAACGTGAGTCGCAAAAAGATCAAACATAACAGAGTGTGAGAAGTTTAAAGTTGAGTACTAAAATAGCTTCCCCTTACAAATCTCATGGCATAGTCAAAAGTTAAAGCAAGGAAGTGTGCATAAGCAATTGGGTTGACAAGAAAATCACACACAGCAGACCCTAATTGTTGACAAAACTCAAGCCGAGTTGCGAGGAGATGAAGAAGGAATACAGTATTTCGAAAACATGTTATTGAGAAATAAAAAAACTGAAACTGTTCTTAAGGGGGTTTTGTGGTAATGAACAGCATTATATAACTTCCGAAAAGGGAAACATCAAAAATCCCTTTATATACTTAATGGACAGTATAAAAAGTTTTGAGGAAACTTTAGCTATCTAAAAATGCCTTAGTACATACTACATAGGCATATACAGTAAACGTGTCTCCATCTCCATATACGATTCTATGTCCAGAACCAAAAGATGTTACCTTAACATTGGTCAAGTTGACATGGTGCTCCTCGAGGAAACTAATGAATTCCTTGAAATTGTCTTCAGTTGGAAGATAGTGACCGCTGTAAGGCCATATTGCCTGAAGTAAAGGGAGCGAATAAGCTCAAGTAGCTCTTCAAACAGATATGCAGGTTAATATATGCAAGCATATCTTTTTTCTATTCTTCCGTTAGTGTGTCATTTATACCTCAAGAATCCCGTCGTTGGCAACCAATCTACCAGCTGCCGTTGTAGCTCCTCCAGATAGAAAACTAGAGTGCTGAAAAACACCTTTCTTCTTCTGTCCCACATACAAAGCCCTTGCTGTACTCAGGACAAAAATCCACTTAGAATTTTCATCGGTGTTTAATAGCATTCCGTTTTGCTTGTATACTAGCTTTCCATCCTCCACAATCACTTCATATGCTTCCCTTTCCTTCTGGAAGAGTGGAAATATATGAGATACAATCCAATACACTTTTGTATGAAAATATCTAACTTGAATTTTCTATTTAAGAAAGATAATAATCAGAGGGGCAAAAGTACAAAACTTACAGGTCCAAGATATTTAATGCATTGGCATTGTAGGTCGATTCTTCGGCAACATTCAAGATTTAATTCTTTACCATCCCCGACATCAAGCCTGCATTTCCAGAAAAGGAGAGAATATAGTAAGAATATATTAAAACGAGAGCAGGTTTGATGTGTATACTATGGTAAAAGAAGGGGCTACTTACCAATAGAAGAAAGGTTGGGTGCTCTTGCTATCAGACCATACATCGTAGTAGAAATGCAAGTTGTGTCCATACCTATGACGTGGATCAATCTGGAAGAGGAAGGAAGAATAATCAACAATTTAAGTCATTATGTACCTCACAATTTATGTTAAATGGGCTTGGGTACGGATTTTAGGTGCCGGTACATGTCTAAGTACTTGATTCATCCAATTTTCAATTTTTCATGCATATTATAGGAGTTCATAGCTCGCGAGAAATTTTAGTTAGAGAATATGCTTGTTAAGTTATTGTCCAACTAAACATGTCTGAAACAGATCTCATACACTTGTTCAAGTGCCAAATGTCCGACACGGGTACTTAACACATTTTGAAGGATCCATTTAATATAGCTCCTAATCCTATCCTATATAGTATGCGGCCCTATCAAAAGGCTAAAGCCTCGGACAATTAAAGTCCATATAAATCTCTGTAGCTCGAGTTGATTTACACACTATTTTGCAAGGTTGTTGCACAACTTTATTTGAATACAAAGAATATTATTAATAGATACTGCTTGAAGGCGTTCTCCAGTAGCCTTAGCCTAGGTCAATTTGTCATCATAAGTTAAATATGAATTTTGAACTAGAGTCCTAATCCACCACCCGAAGGTTAAAAAAAGGCGCTAAATATGCTTCTGAAAACATCCCCTATGTCCATTAAGACAACAGTAAAATACTAAAATAGAGGTCTGCTATTGGTCTATAAATTATCATCATCCTCGTACTGCAGACGACACAAGCTATTGAGCATTCTATCATATGTAAGGATGTACAGATGCTTAAGCGAGTCGTATTAGTAAAGATAAACACGATAAGTTAAAATTGTTAACAATTAAAAGGGCTTACAGCTTCAAGCCAATGTTGTAGAGCTAGTTTTTGAGCCTTTTCATCCTGGGACAAACCCTTCCCTAGCTGAAAAACACAGAATAATTGGACTTTGTTCAGCCAAATTTCTCTTACCAACAATTTTGTTAAATTATACTGTTCTATAACGAACCTTGGCAGCTCTAGTCCTAGCACGAGCCCATCGCGATGCAGCAGTTTCATGTTTCATATCGTTGAAGAATGATTCTGAGCTTCGTTTTAGAGCAGCAAAATCTAAGGCCTTCCACCTGAAACAATATTATGTTAGTAGGATCACATCAGAACACTGAAATGATTAAAATCAGCTCCACTAAACCATATAGATTATGAATAATAGACTAACCAGAGTTCTTCAACCACAACTGCACAATCAGCTAGGTTCCTTCTTGTCCGGTAACTCTTGTAGACTTTCTGAACCTTGGTTGCAGCAGCATCAAGCTCACTAATAGGTCTCGGAGAAAGTATTATCAATGGCTCAGGAAGTGAAATTGTTGGCCTGGACTTGACACAATCTCTTTCCTTTAAAGGCATTGTCTCCACAATCTCTTTTTCAAGAACTAAATCATTCGGTGGGATAGAGGTTCTACCAATTGGCTTATTACATAGTTGGATTTGATCTAATGCCTCAGACTTGTTCATGGTTTCTGAATCTTCTTTATGATATGGAATTGTTTTCAAGGCCAAATCCCCACCATCTATTCCTACCCAAGCACTGGGTTCCGGACAACTGAAAAACTTGTGTCCCAGGATTCCTTTCCACGGCGATAAGAGCAAGGAAAGAGCCAGACCCATTGATTCTAATTGGAGCAATCAGCAATGGACTAAGGGTGTGATATTAGAGCAATTGAACCTGTTGAACCACATAGACGAATTACTAATTTGGTACAAAAATTCCTAACTTTTCTCAATGAAGGGAAATTATAAGAGCTGAAATCTACAATTAGCGTTTTTAAGAACTTGCAAAATTGCAATAATGGCCACAAAAAGAAAATAGGCAATCAAGAAAGCAAATATAAACTAAGGCCTCGTTCTAGAAAACTGTATTTTTTAACAAACGTTCTTTTATTGTCTTTTCATGCCGTACGAGACTGGTCATTTTCTCATTGTCTTACTGGTCATTCTCTCACAGTATACAGTTTACTACATTAGACAGTTTTCTGAAACGAGCACTATGCCTTTGACCCAAACAGCAAAGTCAATGTTCACACAAACACAAAATTAGCTTTCTTCCAAAAGAAACTTACCCTTCTCTTATTTACCAAAAACAAAACCCCCATCTCAAGCATTTAGTGAAAAATCAAATAAAGCCTTCTATTGCTACCTATTCACAGGGGGGAAAAAACCCCAAAACATGGAAAGGGTTTGGGAAGTAATGTAAAGGGCAATCAGCTAAGAATCAAATTAATATCCCAACAGCAGAACCAGGAGGAGGACCAAAAGCAGCAATATTAGCTCAATCAAAGAATATTTTCAGCTACTTATCCAAAAACAAGAAAAAAGAAAAACATCAGCCGGACTCAAAGCCGATAGATTATCAGCGAAACTCAAAAGCAATTTGCAAAGCAATGGAGCTCAATAATTTGTTATGGCTAAAAATGGGTTTGAATCAGATTTCCTCACCTTCAAATAAAAAAACCAAGCAGAAGCTCCCTCTGTCTTCTCTCTCTCTCTGAAACAAGTTCCAAATGCCTATTTTTTACAAGTGCATGGATAGTAGTATCAGTTTTGCTCCCTTATATATACTCGTGAGTACGAAGAATCAAAGAAAGTGTGCGTCAAAATAGTAATCACGAACCAAGAATGTTTGTTGGTCTACTGGGGAGTCTGAACCTTCGGTGAAATTTAACAGAAGGGTTGAAGAAGCACCCATTTTAGCCTCGTGCCTGCCTCCATCACTATTTAACCCTTTCTTTGTGGTATACTCGGAAATCAGAATTCCCCACCACAAATTTCCAAAGAATATATAAAAATATAGAGTCCCCCGCCACTTGGAAAATTCACTCTTTTCTTTTTTCTTTTCCTCTCTCTCATTTTTGCTTGTAAATGCTAATTTGTGAACTGGTTGGTTTACGAAAATCAAATTAAACCCATGGGATTGACGTAATGGTCAAGGCTATGCGAGGCACCTGATTATCAAAAAGAAAAAAATACCAATGATCGGTCCCTAATCGACCTGACTACATATACACATTCCCACGTCTAGAAAATGTACCGACAGCTTCAGAGACCCATCTCTGGTCCCACACAAGTGATCCGGACAATTCATTCATTTTTAAACACTTTTACTCGGAAAATTGGTTTAAAGTAAATGAACGATTCGGATCATTCGTCCATAAATGAAAGCTAATCAAAGATAAAGTCAACTTTTGAGAATGTTTTAGACACCATAGAGGTCACATCAAGCAATTTCATCAACCTACTACTCCCTCCGTCCCAAAATATTTGGCCAAAAATACTACTCACATCTCTAAAAAAATCATCTTTATTTTGTAATTTATACTACTTTTTACGATTTGAAAATTTTTGTTTAATAAAACTAAGCAAAATCTATTAAACAAGACTCATATTGCATATATAATTCATTATACCTTAGAAAATATAGATGATTTTTCGAGAAGTGTGAATATATATTGTGTGCCAAATATTTTGGGACGGAACGAGCATTTCGGATGAAATGTGACCATGCATTCAACCATTCATTGATCTGCAACTTGCTTCTTAATGCATCATGCATTTTCTAATGCCCATCTCCACGTACTGATGTCACATGTTCAACTGGGACGCACCCCCACTTGCTCCCCTACCCCCTAGTGCGTTGTATGACAATGATATACTAGTAAATGAGGTAGTTGGAGCAGCAAGTGCTTCGGTATTTGTATGAGCAATTATTTTATGGTCATAGGAGAACCGGGTCTATATAGTGTTTAATGTCGTACGTTCAGTTTACATAAATGAAAAGATTTGAAATTTGAACCATTGAAAATACTTTTAAGCGGTCTAAATTAAGCACTACACCGAAGACACTACAAAGACTCCAAGTTCAATCTTAGGACACTGCCACGTAGTGTTTCAATACCATCATTCACCATTATATTGGACCTCATAAAAATGTGTGATGGATAACTACTCCTTGTATGGAATTGCATAGGGGTATTTTTCTACAAG
This sequence comes from Gaultheria prostrata, assembly GCA_036023075.1. Lineage (NCBI taxonomy): Eukaryota > Viridiplantae > Streptophyta > Magnoliopsida > Ericales > Ericaceae > Gaultheria > Gaultheria prostrata. The sequence goes on along the minus strand of JAXBDA010000327.1, from coordinate 52,538 downwards.
TAATTGTAGTGGGCCAAACCAGATAAGGTTTGGGACTAAGAAATTGGCTGAAGGTCCCAAATAAAATTCAACAAATTGCCCGTGGGCCTAGAAAAATAGTCCAAAATGACCATTAAGGAGAGTTACTTATTTAAATTACGTGCAATTCTAAAAGGGTCACATTGATTACCCTTTTTTCCTTTTAAGCATATATTTTCACTAATTCTCCCCCCACCTCCCACTTTCCACTTTCCACCTCCAACCAACATCCACTTCTAGCTGGTGAAATTTCAGCTCGTGAAATTTCATTAGGTTTGATCTCCTGATTCATCGGCTTTGAGCTCGTGAATTTCACAAAGTTTACTAAATTTTATAGAACACAACTAACTACCTTTTGAATTTCACTGGATTTTAAAACAACCAACAATCATCTCGTGAATTTCATTATCTTCGATCGCGTGAATTTCATGAGTTTGAGCTTGTGAATTTTCCTAGACTTCCAAACACAACAACTACCTAGTGAATTTCATTAAGATTTTCTGTATTCAGCTCATGAACTTCACTAAGAAACAACATGCCAAACCCACGGAAAAAATTCATCAAACAAGTGGAGAGCTCCTGTACTTGTGCCACTGAAAAAAATCACTAATTAACTGGCGAAAAATCTAATTTCAGAGTGATGAATATACCAAATTACTTACCATCACAGTCAATCATCATCACAATCATAATTATAAACCACACAATCAAATTCTAGCTCAAACCCCTTCACATAAGAAACGAATCAGATGAAAAAAATCAGAAATCAGAAACAGCCAATCATACAACTCTATGGCTACTCTGTGATGAATGACTCGCCGAGTTGACGTGGTGCAATGATGTGGAGTAGCGTCCTCGATCTGAAGGAGATCAGTGGTGGTGTAGAAAGGTGGAAATCGTTGAGGGCGATTGTGGGGTGGAGGAGATCGAGGGCAAAGTCAAGGTGGTCATGATCTCCGTGGGGGTGTTTTTGGCATAGAAGTATTTTCTATCCTTACTGGTGCGTTTTTGGTTCATGGTTGGAGAGCGTGGGAAGAGGCCTCCAAAAATGTACCGGACAAAAGCCGAATCGGGTCTTGTGTGCTTGTTGGGCTTGCGAGGCCTAATTCAAATGTTGTGTTTCACTGACTATTCGAGGGTGTTACGATAATTAGTGATGTAAACTCATGGTTATAGTAGTAAATACTTGCTATATATATGCAGTAGCCGATGTAATTTGTATTCTCTCTTTATTACATTCATATTGGAAAATAGTGTGAGACGACGGATCTACTTATCAGCACAGTTGAAAAAACACGTAAAAATCTTTGTGATCTCGTGTACTTGTTTTCTGTTCTTGATTATTCTTCGCGCTATGTATCTGTGGGATTGACTGCATTTCGATTTCAAATCTCAATCACCTCACTTCCCTCCCGTTAGTCATTCAATTTAGCAAACTAAAATTGCTACCTTTAAACTTGTCAAGCCTTGTATCTCTGAAGACGATGAAAATCATGAAATGTCACGAACTTGAGTCCTTGCTCTAGCATGGGCTACGAAGCCTAAAATCCTTGCACTATCAGTCACTGCAACAGTTAAAGTTTCATATCTAAAAGTTTTGGACACCTCACTACCCTGGAGGTACTGGATGTCGGAGGTTACCCCCCAAGTTGGTGGCAATACCGGAGAGCATTAAACACCTTAGTTCGCTATGACACCTAACACTTCACGGTACGCCTTCATTGTGGAGTCTGGGTGAGGTTCTTACAGCAGAGTTGAAGACTTTGTCTGAAGCATTGCAACATGTCACTTCACTGCAATCTCTATCGATCTCTTCTTATAAAGAGCTCACGTCGCTTCCTGAATGGTTGGGAAACTTTTCTTCCCTTCAATGGTTGATCGCATTTGCGACTGCCTCGAGATTCAATCAATTCCGCGGAGCATTCAAAGCCTAACCAAACTCAAAACCTTGAACATTTCTTCGGGATGTGGTTCGGAGTTGGCTGGGCGATGTCAAAAGGGGAACGGAGAGGATTGGTATCAGATATATGTAGTCACTTATGTCAAAATATCTCTTGATATGATCTTGCTAGCTAAAATTCAAGACAGAGTCCTATCGGTCGCTGAACAAGATGTTTTCCATCAACCATTTTACTCTAAACTTGATCTATCCATTGTGGTCTGTTCAAATCCTAAATTTGGCGACCCCTGAAATGGCCTAAAAGCATACCAAACTATTGTAAACCGAGCTCTCCGCAACTAACAAAGGACTGTGTCTGTATTATTTAGTTCTTGAAAGGGGTCAATACATTGTAGCCGATTAAAAAAAGGGTGTATACTCGGTAATGCTTTCAAAATTCGAATGGTAAGATTTCGAAATCACGAATTCAGATTTTATGGGCCAACGTAATCCCATGAATTGTGCTAGTCAATCTTAAAATTTAATAGTGTTATTAGGCAATGATTCACATTTTCTTTTTTCCCCGAAATTCTTATGCTAGTGCCACTTGTCATGTCCACGTTCCTCCTCACGAAAGCACGGAGGAACACGTTCTAGACACAATTTAATTGAATTATGCTTCTCTAACCTGCCAATCAAACCGACTTCTCCTAGAAGTAGTGTTCTTAAAGAAGTTTTATATAGAGTTCATCTAATAAACGGGTTTAGCCAAGTATAGAACATATCAATTCAATGAGGTATAAAAAATTGTTCAAAAAATAGCACTGTAATTGTCCACCTAAAGACACATCACACAACGTATTGAACTTAACCTAAGTATAATTTCCCATTCCGTCGAATAAATTATACTTGTCACCAGATAAATTTTCCGAATAGACCTCAAACATGGCCCATCAAACAAATTCCAGCAAAAAAGAATTCCAAAGCAAAATGAAGTAGTTTCCAACCAATTAAACCAAACCTATGTAATTTCGTTCAATGCATTTAAGCAAAAGCAAAACTACGGGTCTCTATGCTCAGTATGAGCACCTCTAATATTGAGTAGCTTCAATTTCTTCTTTGTTATTCAAGACATCTTTGTATCCTCTTGCCATCTTCGTATCCTCTTGCCATCTTCGTATCAACTCTTCATAGTAAGTACCTATTTGGAATACGCACAACAACCTAATTATTATAATTAGCATGTAGATATTGATTTCAGACAATATGATTTATCATGAGACATGTGCAAGACTGTCGAGCAAATTTAAATATGATACCTGATACGCCGAAAAACATCTAATATTAAGATCAGACAATATATGCCTACGTTGTATTCTTTCAGCTAAGATACTTGAGATCCCCTCGATGTCCATAGCGTATTCAACCTAGCAATGGAAATGTTAACTTAAATCATCAAATTAGTATTTTTAAAAGCTCATCTCACAAACATCTAATAGGAGTATTAAGATTTCTGAGATGAGAATTTTTTTTCACCGCGTCTCCATCTATATAACAAAGACAAAACTCCACAAACATCTAATATTAGCAAAGAAAATACAATTAACTTTCCGAACACAATGATATCTATTCTTAAACATCTAGTATTACCCCCCCAAAAAAATACACATTAGCAGTACTAAAAGAAGAAATTAGGAGCTCAACTAAGAGATTAGGTCACATTTCCAAAAAAATAAAAACGAAAAACTAAGAGATTAGATCATAAATTCGTATGAGAGCCGTAGAAGATAATTCCTTTAATTTAAGATTTTGAATTTTGAAATGAAAGGAATAAAAGCTCTCGGATCAGTTGAGAATTTTTTTTTTAATTGAATCACGGCCCTCTAATGTGCCACGGAGGACACTTGTGAGAGAGACATTTCTGAAAACCGTTGTGTAATGTAATATAGACGGTAAATTATAACCAACTAATTTCACAAGAAAAGAATTTGCACAGAAGTTATTTTTGAGGTAAATGCTTGAAATAGAAACGAACTTAGCCCAAGTACTATTTTCCATATGGGATAGGCACAAAAGAAGTTGCAGATGAGAACAGAGGCACGTGTAGGGAAGTACTTGCAAGCAATACTAGAGAAAGCCCAAAAGAGCCTAACACTTTATATGAATTGGAAATGGGGTGGGTGCTATGCACCGTGCTGTGCACTCCTCGGCCGTCCGATTATATTTTGAACGGTTCGGATGTGTTTTGATTTTTACCGATAAAAGTAAATCAAAATTAAATTAAAATTGCCCAATGCAACCGGGCCGTCCAAAACATGATCGGACGATCGAGGAGTGCACTGCACGGTGCATAGCACCCACGTGCACAACACCCACCCAAGTCCATATGAATTGCTCTGGGAGTATTGAAGCTACTAGAGCTCAACTTAACAACTTCAATCTGGCTCTTTCAAATCTCATGGAGAACATGAACGGGGAATCAACGAACAAAAATATACTTGAGAAGAGAATAAGAATGAATGATTTTCATAGGAAAACAAACGGGTCTCACTTCGCTGGAGAGGAAGTGGAAAAGAAAGACATCAAGCTTACGGTTGGCCAGTGGCGGATTCAGGAATTTTATACTGGGGTCACCTTTGAAGCATAACTTTGGAAAAAAATTTGCAGACCAATATAACGAGAAGATACAATTTTTAAACATTCTTTATTAAGCAAAAAAGTTCAAACTTAAAACATTAGTAAAGATTTCATACAAATTGTGCGTATGATGCTTGAAAAAAAAAGAAAGAAACTAAAGCTCTATTGTGCTTATAGAAACTACAAATCTCTTCAAATATGCAATATTTCAATGCAATTATAAGTACTTGATCTAACCTTTCAGAATTTAGGACCCCGAGTACTGTAGGAATTTTGAAAACAAAGTTTAACAATTGTGTGTCCGTTATGATCATGAACTAATCCATAAATATTATAGGGCTTATTGAGAAGAGTATTCATTAAAAGATTTATCTTGATATTTAGTTCATATTGTTAAAATACTATTTGCATCTTGATACCTATCGATGTCAGATCAAAATAATATTTTAAATAAAGTTTCTTCTTAACATACTCTACAATATGTATTATTCAGATTACTGGGATGGGATAGCGGAAACACAATTATCAAACTTTCTTTAATATTCATTCGGTACTTAGGGTCCTAAATTCTGAAAGAAAATTTAAAAGGTTCGATCTAGTATGTGTAATTATCCGATTGACCTAATTTTTTACAAGACCAATTGAAAATTTATTTTAAAATTATTGAACAGCTCGGGTGTTTTACAAACGCACAAAAAAAAATGGTTCTGGAATTCCAGGGGGGTCACGTGCCCAACATGCATCCGCCCCTGCAGTTGGCGGTTCCATAAGTTTTGATTTGAATATAAGAGTTAGACTTAAAAATTTTGTTTCACCTTTTTTTTGTGATATCAATGTTAGTGTCTGTTACCCTCAATATCTTCCATATATTTGCTGTCAATAATAGCTTAGATAAATGACTTGAGTGCTATAATTGTATAATTGAGAATCTTACCATGTTTATTCATCAGCTGGTACCGTTTGGCGGCATTCATAAGCTTTGTAGGGTGTTTTTTACATTAAGAATCTAAAGAAAGATCATGAAATGCTTTTTCGAGAATGGCTTATAGTAGTTGATTTTTTTCCCCATATTGATCTAGAGATCTGTGCCATTGAGTATTAGCTTAATAGCAGTTTTGCGAGATAAAAATGTTTCCCAACCGGCCACTCGCTAATGGATAGTGAGATTTTCCCCAAGAAGCAATAAAAAAAAGTGAGTTAAAAACACATTTATAAGCAAGTTTTCATCAGAGGCCTGGATTTTCCATTTTAGTGGATATTCCGAGTTATGTTTAGAAAGATGATATAGGGCTCAAATTTGCGTAAAATTCTCACCATTTTAGTGGATATTCCAAGTTATGTTTAGAAAGATGAAACAGGGCTCAAATTTGCGTAAAATTCTTAGTCATTCCCAATTAATTTTTTTGATGGAAATGCTGCAAATAATTATGAAAAAAGTCCAATTTCAAGAGGTAATTTTCCGCAACAATTGCCCGGATGTGATCTTCACAAAAATTGCAACAATTGCCCGGCCGGATGCAAATAAAAGATATCAGACGCCCAGATGTGCCATGTGGGGATCTTTCTCTAACACATTGTTTCGGTCGAGTGTGTCTCAGAGTATGTAAGGCCCTTGAGAAACCTCTCTAGTCAGCAATTCCCTAGAGAAAAGAATTCTGATAACATCCAACAAAGTTAACAAAAGAGAAGAAAATACAGAGGAAGTTGGAATTTACAAGGACGAAGTCAGAAATTTCACTACGAATGAGTAGATAATTTTTTTTTTCCAAATCATTTTGCAAGGGTGAGCCTGTATAATTTATAAGATTTTTTTTTTCTATATAATACTAGAGGTTTTTTTCCCCTTAAAGGAGTGACCGCTCCTACTGATCCCCTCCAGCTCCATCCCTTCGAAATGAAACACATGCTGTTTCCTCGAAACTTAAATGACTCTAAGCTATGAACAACATTCAACTGCCCTCAGTTTCCATCTACTTTCTGAAATACTATTACTATTACACATGCTTTTGTCAGTGGGGGGACAGTCTATATGGAGTCATTTTCTCAAGTCTTTGCCTTTGCCAAGTCCATCTTGATACAGAGGTAAAACCAATCCTTGTGGTCTCAAATTGGGTGATTCAGTTTGCAAGCATATTATGCAACTCATTTTTTTGTGTGATGATTGTTGGTGTTCCTTTTGCTAATTTGTAATTTTTTTGGTTGGAAGAGAAGAAAATTGGCACAAACTAAATTGTGAGATTGGAAAAGTATCAAACTTCCTGAATTGGAAGTGCTGATCAAGTGGCATGTACATTCAAAATGGTACAAGCAACGACTTTTTTCGGCATTGTTTTGGCCGCTCAATCTTAATTTTTATTTTTTTTGGGTATAATATCTTGATCTTCTTTTCATCACTAGCTAGCATCAAATTTCTTCTTTAGCTACAACTTTGGTAATTGATAGCTCCAATGGTCTTGTTTCTTATAGTTCTAGTGGACGGGGGAATTGATCTCTCGGGTTAATCAGTCCATTCTCCTGATACCGATTTATATGAATAAAAAAGATCACTTGTGAAATTTGACCAGAGCATTTGTTCTTACATACACCATTGCATAGTTGAATTCGGATACCCACTTAGGTGGGGTTTGGCTAAAAAAGTAAAGCCAACTTTTTACTTTTTGGTATTTTTTGGAGCACCAAAAAGCACCAAAAAAATCAACTTTAAGCACCAAAAAATAAAAAATTAAGCCAACTTTTTATGCCAAAACACCCCTTAGCATGAAATTTTCTTTACTGTTCTTTGTTGAAAGACTAGGAATTACCGCTGCCTAAAGGCACTGACTGACTTACAAAATAAGAAACCACTGTGTAAATGAACAACAATCTTCTACTATTGACCACCACCGTCAATTGGTGATATCAAATGTTGTTCCTGTCAAATAATCTAAACTTACAAAAAGTTTTTCGATCTGCTGATCGGAATATGCTAATCCTTTGTGATAAATTTAAGTAATTTTTTTTCTTGGTCAATCCTTAGAAGTTAGAACCCACTCTGGGGAAGGGGAAGGGGCATCACACCCAAAGCGCCCTTTATGGGGCTTGAACCCTGGCCTCCACTAGGAGAGGCTTTGGACCATACCATTGAGCTAGAAGCTCGGTAAATTCAAGTAAATTGAGAGGGAGGAAAGTTGATATTTATTTTTTCTACGAGAGGAAAGTAAATCAATCCTAGAAATCATTCCTAACATTTTCTCTCAATGTAACTGTAAGCTCCATAGGCCGAGCTCATTTATGGTTGGCAATTTCATGACAAAACACACATTTGCGTGTATCCTATTTTGTCAATTTGTATTTTCTTTTTATTATTTTCTAGATAGTCTGTATAGGTATGAAAAGGAATCATTTTGATTTGTATTCCACTTGAGTGCGGTAGTCATTAAGTCAAGTGGTTCTATGGTTTAAGAAAGATATTTGTGACTCGGAAAGAATTATGGACTTATTGCGTTTGGGAAAAGTAAGGATCTTGGGGGAAAGGAAATTGAGAATAAGGAAACAACATAATTGGAGATAAGCATTTCGCCTAAGGAAACAAAATAATTGGAGATGTGCATTTCGCTTAAGGAAACAAAATAATTAGAGATGTGCAATTTGATCAAAAAGCAGCAGGTTCGCTTGAGCGAGACGTTTGAGCAACTGCTTCTGGATTGGTTCTGCTCAAACGAGATTCAAAGTCGCTTGAGCCAAAGTGGCATTTTTCATTTGTTCTATAAATACGAAGACATTAGGGTTCATAATTTCCTTGGAGCAGCCATCACTTCAAAAGCTCGGTTTTACACTTCCAAACAATTTTGAGGGCTAAAGCTTATGAATCTTGATGGAATTTAACGATCAATGGATCTTTGTACTAACCGATCATCTTCAAGAGGTTTCATCTACTTCAACAACATTCAATCTTTGAGTTAAGCCCTTTCGTAGAGTTCGAAAGGCAACTATGGAAGGCTTGAGGATTCAAGATTTGGTGATCATGCAGGAGTATGGTGAACGTGGATTCGACAAGTAATTCTTCTGACTGTTGATGAAGATACACAGTCAAGAGTAAGAATCCTTTTAAGCATATGATGTTTCTAGTGCATGATTCCTTCCCGTGGTTTTTTCCCATTTAAGATTTTTCCACATATATATTGGTGTTCTTTAATTGTTTGCTTTCGTTTGCTTGCTTGATTGATATTGTTGATTATCAGATATTCGGTTAGGATTTTATGAATAACAAATCTATAAACCTAGGGAAACTAGGATTTTTTCAGTAACATAATGCCTTGTTGAATTTAGTCATAAAAAATAGTCTTCATGAGCGGGGGGAGAGATAGAGAGAGAGATAGAGAGAGGAGAGGAAAGTGTTTGCGGAGATATCTACATGGTTTAAATTTTGAATTCAGATCTCGTCCTTATTTATTTGGTGAATTTCCAAGATAACATGTAATTTCTTTTGATCTGATTAAACACAATCAATGGATGAAAATCCGATAGATCACTCGTATTTTTTTTTTTTTTAATGAAACTTATTTGGGGGCAACAAGTTGAGCCCTTAGATTGAATATTGGAAATAGTGGTTCAGTCTTAGCTCCCCAATCTGCCATGTAGAACATTTTTGCAAAATTGCTCTCCGTTATAATATAGAGTAGTGCATGCCCGTGTCCGTGTCCGTGTCCATTCTTTATAGTCCTTCAAATTTCAGAGAGGGAGAAGGAGAGAAGTAGTGAGAGAGAATATGGTTTGAATTTCGAAAAGGGAAGAGAGAGAATGTGGTCTGAAATTTGGATTTAGGGTACCCGTAGTGACCTCAATTGTGGGCCTTCTATAATTTGTATTTGGGATCGGAACCGTACAATTTGTTGGGTACGTTGAGTAGATCACTCATGTAAATAATCCAAATAATTGGATATTGGTAGCCATATGTTCAGGTGCCATTTATATGGATGACCAATATCATTTGGAGAATACACTTTAAGACAAATTTGTTTCAATTGTGTGTCTACCCATCTCCGATAATCATAATTTTGTGTACCTATGATGTGCTCAACATCATGAAAAATGAACGGTTCCGATCTTAAATGAATATTTCAAAGGGCTCACAATTGAGGTCACTACGGGGATGTAGTGACTTGGCTTACTACGGGAATCCCATGTCCCGAAATTTTTGTGTGTGGTGGCCTGTGGAGGAAAAAAGGCAGAGAGAGAGAGAGAGAGAGAGTGAGTTAACTAGGACAAAAATCGCTCCATATTGTAATATAAATATAGATATTGACAGATACTGTTGTGAAATTTTAATGTACTCACAAGCGCACGAATCGGATAGAAGTATAGCTATGCAAGTGCGAGGTCGAACCCACAGAGACTTGTGATTTTTTTATAGGAAAAACTAAATAATCCAGAATTGATTAAACCCTAACCTAGTTCCAAAAAGTGTGATTGATTTGGAAGATAAAAACTAAATAAATTAACGATAAAATAATTAAACTAGCACACAAAAAATAGTGGAGATTGACGGTTGAGAAAATTAACTAGAGTTTCGGAATCCACACTCATAAAATATATCGATTAATCTTACGCAATAATTTTTCCTATGATTCTACACAATGGTTTTAGAAGCTAATCTTAACCACCGTGGATAATATTACGATGAGTACTTTTTCTTTTTAACGAAAATATGTTCTCTCTCTGCTTCAAAAGTTTAAGCCGGAATCATTCACTGTATCCGTGAAAACAAATCACAGTGGATACCCCGGACTTAAATATCAACTTTAATAAGCCAAACAATTCGACTAATATGCAGATATCAAATCATGGAAAAAACTCATACATACCGATTGAATTCATACCCGAATTTCATACATACTAATTAATTGAATCGAGAACAATAGACAATTAAAGCAAGTAGGAAAAATCACATGCATAAAATCTATTAATAGTATTTATGAGGTTTCATCCTCAATCCTAATTTAAAAATTTAGCCTAGCACAGATAAAAATAAATTCTTACAAAAACCTCCTTTGCTCATCTATTCTCCAAACCGTAAACTCGGAAGTCGTCTGTCGAATTGGTGTTGCTGTCTTGTTGCGTGATGTGTATGTATACCGTCCCCTACTATTGGCTCTCCATTTATATTTACTGCCGAGAATATTGCCTTTGCAATAAGGAGATTCCTTTCCTTTTGAATTACCAAGACACCAATATCCATGGGAATCAATTCCCTCTGGCTCAAGTCATACATCATGTACAAAATCCTTAGGAATATGGCAAGTCCATATTTCCTTGCCAATTCAAATTCTAGCCAAGTTTGGACTGATTCACATCTCCAATGGGATTCATATTTGATTTAGTTTCCATAATTGCTTGCAAATTGGACCGACCACTTGACCTTCCTGCGTACACCACGGTCAACGTTCCACTAATAGAATCCAACGGCTGAAATAATTTAAATTATCATCTTTCCTGCACAATTGAATAATATAATATAAAAATGATCGAAAAGGTAATAATTGGATATAATTAAGCACAATAAAAAACTTAACAATATGCGATACAGGGGTCTCTACGTGTCAATATTTTATGCTCATCAGATACCATTTGTAGGCTACAGAGACTAGAGGGAACAGCCGTCCCAAAATTTGGCAACAACTTTTGTGCCAATTGTGGTTGAAGGTTTCGAATTGCAAACTTTGGTTAGAGCATCTCCACTCCTTCATCAAATCCTTCATCAAATTTAAATTTGAGTAAAAACCATCAAAAACTCCACTCCACCCCTTCACCAAATCCTTCACCAAATTCGGTTTTACTCAAATTCTTCACCAAATTTGGTGAGAACCAAATTTTTACTCAAATTTTGAAGGCTATTTTCTCCCCCTTAAATTTACAACAATGCCATTAATGAGGCTTTTACTCAAATTTATGCCTAGATTTTTTTTTGCCCATTGGAGTACTGGGGTCAACATGCATGCTGTCCCTCAAGGGACAACACGCCCCCGGGTCCGGAGTACTCCATACCAAATAAAATTTTTACTCAAATTTTTATTCAAATTTGGATAAAAATCTGGGTAAGAAGTGTAAATGCTCTTACTCTTTAGCAATTTCTTGAAGCAATGGAAAGAGTGATTGCTGTGGTTTTACTGATCTTAAATTCTAAATTTGACATGAACATATATTGGCTCTTATTCTAAGATGACTTTTTGTACTTTTTTCTTGTTTCAAAGTTCCAATGTTTCCAGTATTGAAAGCATAATTCTACTTTTATACCATATTTTACTAACTCAAAAAGTCAAAAGCCAGCTTATTGTGTTTTTTGAGACAGGTCATCCCCTCACAATACATCACATAAAAAATAAAAAAAAGCCAACGCGTCTTTCGAGCTCTCACATAAAAAAACTAAAAAGTCAAAAAGCTAAATTAGTGGCACACCCCCTTAGTTTAGTAAGGAACAAAGCGTAATTTTTACAGAAACATACTTGTGTGGGCACTGAGAAAAAAAAGGTGAAATCATTAATAATTATAACAAAAATGGAGTGCTTAACATTGAACAAACTATGATATCCACGTTAGTTTAGCCAGCTTTGTTTTGTCCGGTTTTAGGCCGGTTTGTCCGGACCTTGTCCGGTGTGTCCTGTTGGTTTGGTCATATGCTTTCTCGTTGTATTTCTATGACCTGTTTTCGTTGGAGTGTCCGATCTGTGGACTCCGAACCTTTCCCCATGAGAATCTTTGATGAATACTATCTCTCAACTTTTGACAAAAAAAAAAAAAAACATTGAACAAACTATGATATCCACGTGTGTGGTTACCCTTAATATCTACCGTATGTTTCCTGTCAAAGCAGTCAAGCTATGGAGGGCAGGGGTGAAACTAGGATTTTTAATTTAGGGGGTCAAAAATCAAAATGATGTGCATTCACTTTTCGTGCTTGCTAATCGAAAGAAACAGTTAGATTAATAAATAAATAAATAAAAAATAGAGACGGGGGATAGAGAGAGGGCCTTCACTGAGAGGGTGTGCCACTAACTTGGTTTTTTTAGCTTTTTATCTTTTTATGTGAGAACTCGAAATACGCATTAGCTTTTTATAATTTTTTATGTGATGTATTGTGAGGGGATGATCTATCTCGAAAAACGCAATAAGCTGGCTTTTGGCTTTTTGAGTTGGTGGAACGGGGCCTGAATGTGGAACGAATCCTTCACAAAAGAATATTCTATTAGCCTCTCTCATTTACTAAATACACCTACAAAATACCTCCATGGATTGGGGCAAATTAAAAATTTGAAGCGGGGTTAACAGGCAAAAATTTTAAGTGTAAACTAATAGTACCCTATGTGAGAAGTGAAAGCCAGGGGGGCCACCGGACCCTGTCGTACCTAATGTGGCTCCGCCACTTATGGATGGGTTCACGCTTGTCTTCCTTTGTCTCTTACCATTTTCCCATTGTTCGCGCTCTATCTGAACGGTTTCTGTTGTTCCGTGGTTCGATTTGTGAACCTTAAACCATGGAAACCTCTTCAAGTTCATATGTTGGGAGATGATACAGGTCTAAATTTTACGAAGCATTTGGCAAAAATAATCCAAATGATTTATTTTTCTGTCCTTATTCAAAAATATTTCACATTGTTAATTTTGTGTTTATTTTTTATGGACTATTACCTCATCTCAACGAGAGGAATCTAATGGAGTAAAAAATTATAAACCAAGCTAACATTTTTGTGAATAAAGACAAAAATAATCCAAAAAATCTGTCTGCTTTGGATTATTTTTGTCATTAGTATTTTTTTTTTAGATTTGATCATAATTTTTTACATTTTATATCCTTTCATCGAGACAAACTAATACTCCGTAATTCACAAAAATAAACGCAAAACTAACAGATGTGGAATTTTTTTAATAAGGACTTGCCAAAACACCCCTGACCAATCATTCCTGAATAGCTTCATTGAAACTAGGGCTGCAAATGAACCGAGCCTTTCGTGAACTGTTCGAGGCTTGACTCTGTAAAAACTCGTTCGAGTTCGGTTCGGGGACTAAACGAGCCGAACCTGAACTCAATTTTAGGCTCGATTATTAAATGAGCCGAACCTGAACCTGATAGTATTCGGGTCGGTTAGGCTCGCGAACTCGGAGTATATGTATATATCTCATAAATTTTCACATATAACCTTCAATATGTATAAAGTTTTACCTGCACATAATGAAAATTTTATAAATTATACATGTATAAACCTTTAAAAGTACTATATATTTACATTTTGATATGTTTTTATAATTTTGTATATGTATGAAGTTATTGATGTAAAAAATGAAAATTTTATTAGTAGTTCTAGACCTGTATAATAACATAAATAAATATTTTTAACTTTTTAAGGCTCATGAACAAGTTCGAGTTCGACTCAAACCTAGGAAAGTTCGACTCGAGCTCGGCTCGTTAAATTTTTGTGGAGTTCGAGCTCAGCTCGAGTTCGCTTAAAAACTTAATGAACAAACCTGAACACTCTAAAGCTCTGCTCGATTTGACTCGTTTACGGCCCTAATTGAAACCTCATCTATCAGCCATTGTCTTTCATCTTCTTTACGAATATGGCTATGGCCCTTTCTTTCCATCTCCTTTCTGAATTATTGCAGGGGCCTATGGCCAAAGCACATGTTGTTTTGGATTATTTTTGTCTTTAGTAATTTGTTTGAGATTTTGAATCTTTGATTGAAATTCTGTACTCCCTTCGTCCCAAAATGGATGTCCAAAATCACTATTCATATCTCTCAAAAAAATCATCTATATTTCGTATTTTACAATACTTTTTACGATTTTAAAAACTTTGTTTAATAAAACTAAGCGATATCTATCAAACAAGATCCATATTAAATATATAATTCATTATAGCTTAAAAAATATAGATGATTTTCCGGGAGGCATGAATAGTAATTTTGGACATCCATTTTGGGACGGAGGGAGTACTTTTTAGAGGTTTTTTTTGTTAAAGAGGATTAATAATTTATAAAAATAAATGCAAAACTAACAAATGTGAGAATTTTTTTTTATAAAGACTTGGCAAAACACCCGTGATCAGTCATTCCTGAATAGCTTCATTGTATATTTCCGTTGTAGTATCAAAAAAGAAAGAAAGAATAGCTTCATTGAATTTGAAACCTCATCTATCAGCCATTGTCTCTAGCTACTTTACGAATTATTGATGGGGCCTATGGCCTAAGCACATGCTTTTGTCCATCAGTGGGGACACATAAAGTTGACGAGTCTTTTTCTCAAGTCTTCCCCAAGTCCTTCTCTTTTACAGTACTGTTTTGGTTTCAGAGAGAGGAGAGGAAAGTGCTTCCAGAGAGATCTACTCCCTCCGTCCCAATTTGATAGTCCACTACGAACCTACGTGCAATTTTCAAACTAAAAAATAATGTATTTATCAAAATAATTTTTGAATTTTTTTCGCACCGTATTAAAGTTCTCAATGAGATCTATCAAACAAGATCCATAATGCACATTTTTTGAGGTTCACACTAGAAGATATAAGCCGTTGAAAATGACACGCAGTCCCAAAATGGACTATCATTTTGGGACGGAGGGAGTACAATATGGTTTAAATTTTTTCGGATCTCGTTCTTATTTATTTGGTTAATTTCCAAGATTAAATGTAAATCTCTTTTGATCTGATTAAATGCAATCGAGGGATGAAAATTTGATAGATACTCCAATTTTTTATTTTTAATGAAACTTATTTGGGGGAAACAAGTTGAACCTTTAGATTGAATATTGGAAATAGTGGTTCAATCTTAGCTCTCCAATCTGTTATGTACGTAGAATATTTTTGCAAAACCGCTCTCTGTAATAATATAGACTATTGCATGCCCGTGCTTATGTCTGAAGGCACGGCTTGAGCAATCGACGCACGTACCCATTTCCGTGCCCATTCTTTATGGTCCTTCGAATTTCAGAGAGGGGCAAGGAGAGGAGGTAGTGTGAGAGAATGTGTGGGTGGGTGGAGGAAAAGGTTAGAGAGAGGAGTGAGTGAGTGAGTTGACAGAGAGAGATAAAACGTAATATGATGACCGAAACAAAAAATATGACTGTGGCAAAAACTGCTATGTATTGTAATATAGATAGAGATATTGACAGTTACCATTTGTAGGCTAAGAGACTAGAGGGAACAACCGTCCCAAAATTTGGCAAGTTGACAACTTTTGTGCCAATTGTGGTTGAAAGTTTCGAATTGCAAACTTTGGTTACTCTTTGAGCAATTTCTTGGAGCAATGGAAAGAGAGATTGCTATGGTTTTACTCGTCTTAAAAACAAAATTTGACATGAACATTGGCTCTCAACATTGAACAAGCTATGATATCCACGTTAGTGGTTGTTACCCTTAATATCCCATATGTTTCCTGTCAAGCTATGGACGGGTTCACGCTTGTCTTCCTTTGTCTCTTTCCATTTTCTCATTGTTCGCGCTCTCAGCCATTGTCTCTAGCTACTTTATGAATTATTGATGGGGCCTATGGCCCTTTCTTTCCATCTCCTTACTGAATTATTGCAGGGGCCTATGGCCAAAGCACATGCTTTTGTCCATCAGCGGGGACACATAAAGTTGACGAGTCTTTTTCTCAAGTCTTCCCAAGTCCTTCTCTTTTACTGTTTTGGTTTCTCTGATACTCAAATTGGGTGATTCAGTTTGCAAGCACATTTTGCAACTCTGAGCTTACCTTTGAAAATTCAGAGAGATATTATCAAGTGATCATCATCCATATGGCTTTGTCATTTCTTCCAGTTGTGCTCGAAAATCTCAACTCCTTGATCCAAGCAGAGGTGGGATTGCTTTGGGGTGTTGACAAAGAGATGAGGAGGCTCTCAAGCACGTTGTCCACGATCGAGGCAGTTTTGGAAGATGCAGAGCAAAAGCAATTGCAAGACAAAGCAATTCAAGATTGGCTACGAAAGCTCAATGGTGTTGCATATGAGGTGGATGACATCTTGGATGATTGTGCAACGGAAGCCCTGCGATGGAAATCGAAAAACCGAACCTCTACTTCTTTGATGAAGGTAAGCACTTCTTTGTTACATCCGTTTGAAAACATCAAGTTCCGTCACAAGATAGGAAATCGAATGAAGGAGATCGCGGAGGAATTAAGTGCAATTGCAGAAGAGCGCAAGTTTCATTTACGCGAGGAGGTTGTGGGTAAGCGTAACGAATTTGATAACAGCCGAGAAACTTGCTCCTTTTTAGATCTACCACAAGTGTATGGAAGAGATGAAGAAAAACAAAAGATTGTCAAAGTTTTGGTGGAGGATGTATGCGAGAGGGATGAGGTTTCTGTGTACCCCATCATTGGTATGGGGGGACTTGGGAAGACGACGCTTGCACAAATGGCCTTCAATGATGTGAGGGTGAAGAGCCACTTTGAGCTCAAAATTTGGGTTTATGTTTCTCAGGATTTCGATGTGAAAAGGGTGATACAAGCTACTATAGAATCTGCAACTGGAAAAGCAAGTGAGGCACCAGACCTAGAGTCTTTACAGAGACAACTTCGAGACATCCTGAATGGGAAAACATTCCTGATTGTGTTAGATGACGTATGGAACGACAATCAAGAGAAGTGGGATAGGTTGAAGTATGCACTTGCATGCGGATCAAAAGGCGCTTCCATTATCGTCACAACTCGTCTTGAAAAGCTTTCTTCAATCATGGGAACTATCGAACCGCTTCACTTGTCATTTCTATCCGAAGATGATTGCTGGTTGTTGTTTAGGCAACGTGCATTTGGCCATGGAAATCAAGAACGTCAAAATCTTGTGGACATTGGAAAGGAGATAGTGAAGAAGTGTGGGCGGGTGCCTTTAGCTGCGAAGGCCCTTGGAGGGTTGTTGCGCTTCAAAAGCGACGAAAGTGAATGGATTCTGGTTAAAGATAGTGAAGTTTGGAACTTGCCTCATGATGAAAATTCCATCTTGCCTGCCTTAAGGTTAAGTTACTCCGACCTTTCACTGGAAATGAGACGATGCTTTGCTTATTGTGCTATTTTTTCAAAGGGTTGTAAAATTGAAAAAGATAATTTAATCCATCTTTGGATGGCTAATGGCTATATTTCATGCAAAGGAAAATTGGAGATGGAAGATATTGGTGATCACATTTGGAAAGAATTACATTGGAGATCTTTCTTCCAAGATGTGGAAAAACATCCTTCTAGCATCATTTTATTCAAAATGCATGATCTTATCCACGATCTTGCCCACTATGTTATGGGAGATGAATGCCATATTATGGAGAATAAAAGCACAAGCTGTATACCAAAACAGAGAATTCACCATGTGACGTTGTTTGGTAGCAGTACGAATCCAATTGTCTTTCCCAAATCATTACAAAGTGTCGAATGCTTACGGTCAATTCTTCTGCAATATAGGGAGTCATCCATCACCTCTGGTTATGCATCTGACCAGTTTTCTTGTGACTTAAGAAAGTTTTGTTTGCTACGAGCATTTGATGCTACCGGTGCGAAAATGGTTCAGTTGTCATCTTTGATTGGCGATTTGAAACATCTAAGGTTCTTAAACCTTTCTAAGACAGACGTTCAGACACTTCCGAAATCAATTTGTAGCCTCCTCAACTTACAAACATTGAATCTTAATTACTGTTCTAAGCTTCGGAGGCTGCCCAAAAACTTGAAGTACCTGACAAGCCTTCGACATCTTTATTTGAAAAGATGTAAGAAAATTCGTAACATGCCTCCAAAGATTGGGCAGTTGACCGTCTTGAAGACATTGAGTTTATTTTGTGCTGGTAAGAGTGAATATCAACGGTTAGCTGAATTGCAACACTTGGATCTGGGAGGAGAACTGTGCATCAAACACCTTGAGAGAGTGAGGAATTCAATGGACGCCAAAGAAGCCAATCTGGTCCAGAAACAAAAACTTCGAATTATTATGTTGGGCTGGAGTCGTAACCGTGACTGGGAATCACAAGCAAACGTCGAACAACTACTTGAAGCTTTGGAACCTCACCAAAATGTTGAAGAGTTGGTTATCCACCATTACAAAGGTTCACGTTTCCCGCTTTGGATGAGGGAGTCAACTCTAAAAAATGTCGTTGCTATTCAACTATTTAAGTGTTGTAACTGTTTACTACTTCCTCCGTTTGGGCATTTGCCTTCCCTGCGACGCCTTAATATCACTGGAATGGATTATGTGGAGTATATTGACAATGACTTCCCCGGTGGGGGACCAGTACGAGGATTTCCATCTTTGGAAGAACTCTCTATTTGTGATTTGCCAAATTTAAAAGGTTTGTCCAGGGAGGACGGAAGAGATCTACTCCCTCGTCTTGGCAGGATATCCATCGAAAATTGCCCTAAATTGAGCTTGCCACGCCTTTCATCTTCGGAAACCTTGACGGTGTACATTTGTAGGTGCAGCAACAGCAACGTGATGCTAAGTTCGATTTCAAATCTCAATCGCCTCACTTCTCTCTGGGTTAGTTTCAACAACGATGCGAATTTTTTTCCAGAAGAAATGTTGCAAAACCTTACTTCTCTTGAATCTCTGGAAATCAGAGAGTTTAGCAAACTTAAACTGCTGCCTTCAAACCTGTCAAGCCTTGTATCTCTGAAGTCAATGAAAATCGAGGGTTGTCACGAGCTTGAGTCCTTGCCGGAGCACGGGCTACGAAGCCTAAAATCCTTGCAACGTCTGAAGATTAATCACTGCAACAGCTTAAGTTCTTTATCTGAAAGTTTTGGACACCTCACTGCCTTAGAGGTATTGGATGTCAGTGGTTGCCCCAAGTTGGTGACAATACCGGAGAGCATTAAACACCTCGGTTCCCTTCGAGACCTAACTCTTCACGGTGAGCCTTCATCGTGGAGTTCGGATGAGGTTCTCATTTCGGCAGAATGGAAGACTTTGCCTGAAGCATTGCAACATGTCACTTCACTGCAATCTTTATCGATCTCTGATTATCCCGAGCTCACATCGCTCCCTGAGTGGTTGGGAAACTTTTCTTCTCTTCAATCGTTGACCATTGGCAACTGCCCCAAGATTCAATCACTTCCGCAGAGCATTCAAAGTCTAACCAAACTCAAAACCTTGGGGATTTGGGGATATCGTACGGAATTGGTTAGGCGATGTCAGAAGGGGAATGGGGAGGATTGGTATAAGATAGCACACGTACCAGACGTACAGGTTTCAAAATACGATGTGGACCAACCTGCAAAGCCAAAGGTACACAGTGGTTCTTATTTTACTCTGCATATTAATTTTGCCTTGATTATACTGCTTTCATGAAGCTTGTCAACAATAGAAGGGATATATGTCTAGGACCCGCTCTAGCCCCAAATTTTGCCCCAAATATTGGGCCCCACCTTAATGAATTTTTTTTTTATAAATATCAATAATATTTGGCTCCAATTTTTTTTATGAACTTCCAATTTTTCAGGCCCCTCTTTCCCTCTGTTGTTGCCTCTTTTTTTTTTGGCTCCTCTTTTTTTGTCGGAAAATCCATAATATTCATAAAATTACATTAGTCAATTACTTTATAAGCAATTTTGCAATTAATTTTTTTTTTTTGGCGTGCAACAATGCACGGGGACCTCTTTGATAATTTGGCTACGGCTTATGTCAAAACAAAATCATGAAATTGGCCAAAATTCTGTTCTATATTTGTTTAACCTGTATTGTTTTTTTTTTCCTGGTGGGTGTTGAGTGAGTGTTCAGTCAAAAGTTTAGTTCTTTTGCTGAATGAGAAAGAAAGTTTGCACAAGCTGATTGGGATATGCCAGAATTTCTAGAATTGGTAGAGTTTTTTTTTTTTTTTTTTAAACGGCGAAGATCACAAGATGGAACTAGAATTGAAAGAGTTAATGGCAAATTCAGTACATATCCAAAGTGTCCATACGTTCAGATTATTGTTTTACCTTTGATATCTTCACCCATGTTCATCAATGCGTAACATTGATATTGTGAGAATAATTTTTATGAAAAGGTGATCAAAGGCATGTCTAATTTGAACCTAGTTCATATAGAACAGCACTGGTTATTGTAACAAGTTATTTGAAGGAAGTTGTTTGGTGAATAAAAATCAAATGTTTTCCTCCAAATTTTCTTTAAATGGGATTGAAGCATAAAAAATGCCAATAAAACTACTTTGTATGCTGATGGTGTGATTTTTGTGTTCTCCTATAACAGGTCTTCAGCTGCGGGATGATTAAGCAATTTTTCGAGTCAGACTCCGAAGCACTTTTTTGAGTCAGACTCCGATGACTAAGTGATTGTATGTTCTTGCTTATTTATTTTCTCATACTGTATATTTGCATCATATGGTCACGTTTTTTGTCTTCTCCTTTCGCTTTCCCTTTTCTTTATCTTGGTTAACGGATTTGGGATTTGTCAACTGAAAGGGAAATGACAAGCAAATGAAACGACTTACTCACATACAATTTTGTGGGGGTATTATTGTGAAGATTGGGTCCTTTTTGCGTACCTCTATCTGGACACCCATATATGATTTTGACTCATAAACCTTTGCTTTTCCTGTGAGATGGTGGCTAAGTTCGTTAAGACATACCACACTCGGGTTTTACACTTTTTAGGGTTTTGAGGGGTTCAAATCCTTTTTGGATGGGATTTCATTTTTTGGCAAAGACTCTTACAAAATAAATATGTGTATTGAGATTCCTTACTTGTATATGTGAGAGAAAAACATTATGTCTCAATTAGAGTTTGAGAGAGTGAACTTGCATGGGGGTTTGGTAAGATTTTGAGAGGGGTTTGTTGTAGAAAATCTCGTTTGTAGCTCTCTCGAGCATTCATTTGCCTGCATTAGTTGAAGCCATTAATTGGTTGCCGGTGGAGTCATTTTACCACACACACACACACACACACACACATAAAAAAAAAGGAAGCCGAAGAACATAAATCTATGTCTCTCTTGCTTTGCACATTAGTTTTGTTCGATTAAATACCGATAACCATCAATCGTTAAGTATTTGTGGTTCTCCGCACAACAGTAATCAACCAAAACAATGCTTTATTACAATAAACAAGGTACAATACGCATATGTACATGTTGTACTCATTTATACCATTAAAAAGCTAATATCTGTCCCTTGGTTTTGTTTGCCTTTTCTTTTCGTTCACAAATCCAACATCAGGTGCTCTCATGTCTTCGACTCTTCGGGGTGGCAGTATGATTGCAGCTTGTTCAGAAGTGGTTGCAGCCTCAGTTCACATGCATTGTTGACGGAAGCTTTTGGGCTGCTCAGCAGGCCTTTTTCTTTTTTTTGGTAAACAAAGAATTTCATAACAAACAGAGAAAAGCGAGTCCTGGCCTTTGAATCTTCTTTAGTTTCTACATGCATTTCTGCAGCATTTGATTTTTTGTAATATTTTGCTGATGATCCATAAACACCTTTTAATATTTTGTAATGTCTTGAGGAGCAACCCATATGGCGCTTTCACATCTGGAAAGTATGAAAGCAATCGAAGTGTCAATTAAAGTGTCGCACCTCACACAATGCTAGTCCCTTATGAGTAATCAGATGGATTCTGACCAAGATAAGAAACATGGATGAAGCTAAATCTTGTCCAAAGTAAGCTACATCTTGGGTTTCTCCTGGAGAAATTAGGCCACAATTCAGTCCTGGTCTTTTTTTCAGCTTGGCACATCAGTTTATAGGTTGGAATCTCAAAAAGAGTCATTATGTACAGCAAAGCATATCCAAGTCTATTTGATGGTTGAAGCTACATATAGGAGAATATAGTTATGTATCTTCGACATGAAATTTTATATCAAGTGTATATGGGTCAGGCTTAATCAAAGGCATGCTTCCCTTATTTCGAATGTTTATTCCTTCGTCTCATGTCTAGATATGGGGACCAACTCTTCATTTGGGTAGCTAAGTAGATAAAAACTACTTCTCACCACATAGACAAAGGCAAGCAAGACCGATTGACATAGCATTACCACTTCAACCTAAGTCCTATGTTTTTAATTTCAGCAGCGCCCTGTTGTTGTGGCATTTAAAGGGGACCGTAACTTGATGGTTTATACCACGAGTCTTGCAGAATTGTAGAAACTAGGTTGGGTAGCATTTACCCAAATAGAGGAAACTAGTGGACAAGAGATGAAATCATCACAAGCCCCAACTGCTGCAGTACTCTATTTGTGGATAATGGCATTGCTTATTTTGTGATAGTCCATTTTTGTTTTGGTGTACAACGCACTGTAACTTAATGTGTTATACCATGAAAAATGCAGAATTGTGGATGGCACTCAACACCCTATTCAAATCCTTGGACTTAGATTTTGCTCCTTGTGCCCTTGTTATCTCTTTTTCTTTTGGATGCTTGATCAGGATCATAATTTTGCAATTGAGTTTACTGACTGACTAGTAAAAATTAAAGTGGTGGAATTTTTGTATTTGGCTTATTCATATCCACTTAAGCACAATCAATCACGAACTCTGCAAGTTTCCAATAGTAAAACAGACAATGTGATTTTCTTGAACCACTTCCAAATAGTAGAGTTCGATTTTCTTGAAGATTTGTTTTTCATGTGAGGTTATTAGTAGTGAAATTGATTCTACATGTCAAACTCACACGTGAATTCTTAAATTTTACTGAAGTTATTCTTGATCAGCTTTGTTGGGTGATTGCATAAGCAACACCTTCGATTTTGCAAATGATCCATGAACGAAAACCCAATATTCTCCCAGCACTTTTTCCAATCTAGATTTCCTAATTTTGTCCTGCAGTTGCATGTGGATCGATATATGATGTCTGTCGAGACACTGGCAAGGAACTTGGGGTCTTTGGGTGATAAGCTTTGATCCTATTTCCTTTTTCATTGTAAGCAACAGTGTTGTTTTTTTATCGGGTACTCTACACCTCTCGCCTAGAATTATTGTCTTCTTCCAAATCATGTCTTTTTGTGCTGTGATTTCTCGTCACGCATTTTGTCATGTGAAGATTCCCCCCTCCACGATTTTATTGCATCCCACGTCCTCGTTACACCCTCAAGCTCATGCTAGACCACAATTTTTCCTCTCTGATGATGCTGATGTGCTCAACCTATAATGGTCAGAATCTGCCACCTCTCCAGTGTGGCATGCTTGGGGTAACGGTTCCTCAGTCATCTGGCGCCTTTTGAATCCCACATCTGGCCAAAGTGCTATGAGCTAGTTAGCTAAAAGGGGACGAGTATCTGGTTCTGGGACACAATTTTGCACAAACTTCCAGATTTTAAGATGATATAGTTCAAGCTACAACTAGTAATTCCTTGGCACTGTGGAGGATAATAAAATTTGGCACTTAAATATCACGTGAATAGATATTCCAAATCATTAAGGAACTTATCCGACCTCGGTGAAGTACAACAATCGTTACTGGCAATGCATCTTCCTTTATCTCCGAGTTGTTGGTTAAACAAATAAGGTCAGTTTGCTATTAAAAATCTTGGTTATCTGCATTACTTTTTGGGTCTTGAAGTCCTTCGAAATGCTGATGGTATTTTTATGTATTAAACTAAGTATGCAATAAAGCTTCTTAACATGGCTGGCATGATGGATTCCACTCCTTGTTTATGTCCTGGTACTACTACTAAACCCTCTATTGCACCAGATTGTAATGGTCCTTTTCCAATTTTCAATTGTATAGAAGCTTGGTTGCTTCTTTGCAATACTTGATCTTAACTAAACTAGAGGTGTCTCATACTGTCAATTATGTTTGTCATTGATGGACTCCCCAACTCAAGCTCATATTACTGCTGTGAAAAAGTTTAATGTTGTGTTTCGCTCCCAGTTCTTTGAATATTACTGCATTTTGTGATGCTGACTGGGCCGGGATTATCTGGACCGCAATTCTACCTCTGGATGTTGCATTTTCCTGGGGTCTAACTTAGTTTCATGGAGTGCTAAGAGGCAACATACACTTGCTAGATTCAGCACAGAAGCTGAATACCATAGTTTGGCATTGACCACTGTTGACATTGTTTGGCTCCACCAGCTTCTCAAGGACTTTTGTATCACTCTCCCTACTGTCCCCTTGGTCTATTGCAATAAATTGTCCACGATTTCATTGGCTTCGAATCCTATTTTTTCACGCTTGCACTAAACATATCGAAGTCGATTACCATTTTATCAAATAAGGAGTTATTGACCAAGCAAATTGTCGTTTGGCATATTGGTACTCAAGATCAAGTGGCTGATCTCTTCACGAAACCTCTTTTTATTCAACGTTTTCAAATGCATACATCCAAGCTGCTGGTTGATTCTGCCCCCATCAGCTTGCGGGGGATGATAGGATGGCACATTAGTGGCTATTAGTACTTAACGGTAGTGGTGGTTGTTGTAATGATATGCGGTTGGTAGTTGTTAGAGTTGTTAGTCAGATAAGTAGAGTTGTTAGAGGGTTAAGAGGGCATTTTCCCCCCTCATAAATACATCTCTATAAGCTTGTTCATACACAGAAACATGAAATGAAATCGAATTCTTCTCCTCCTCTGTACTTCCTTGTTTTTTTTTTTTTTTATCCTCAATTCGTTTCAACTCAAATGACAGAACCCCGTTCCACTAAGTGGATTTTTGGGCTTTTTTGCTTTTTATGTTTTACGAAACATGTCATTCTCCTCATATAAATCAACTAAAAAAAGTCTCAAAAGCTAAAAAGTCATGCTGTACAGGGCCGTAGTTTCTGATACATAAAATCAGGGAAATCCACAGTATGAATAAGATCAAGAACCCAAGAAACATGTACATTGATGTTGTGGATGTGGCCGTCATGTATGTTTTCATGTAGCGATAATGATGATAGCATATCATAATCGTGTTATTGAACAGCTCCCCGGATGATGTAAATCTTCTCCTTATTCATTTTTGCCTTTCTTAGTTTCCTACTTTTGTCCCGAGATAGGAATTGCATCCGGATCAATAAACGATGTTCGTCGAGAAACCGGCAAGGAACTTGGGGTCTTCGGGTGATAAGTTGCGATCCTATTTCCTCTCTCGTCGTAAACAACCGTGTCATCTTCGTCCGGGACTCTACATCTCTCCCCCAGAATGATTGTCTTCTTCCAAATCGAGTCTTCGTGCTTCAATTTCTTGTCGCGTTTCTTGTCATGCGATAAATCCTCCTTCCTCGACATTTGTCTCATCCCACCTCCTCCATGCACCCTTACGCTCATGCTGGACAACAGTTTCCTCTCTGATGATGTAGATGATGCCGATGAGCTGGACCTATAATGGTAAGAAGCCGATCCTCTCAACTGGACCATACCCGGTGGTGGTGGCAGTGGTAATTGTGGCTGCTCTTTTGTATTGTCTGATTCTAGTAATGCTGCAGATGTTGGTTTCAATGCTGCTGCTTCTGTCATTGTTGTTTCTATTGTTGTTACCTCATTTGGTGACGCGGTAGCAACCTCGAGATGTTCTGTTGTTTTTGGTGGAGAAGTTGTTGGCATTGGCTTTTTCCGGGATACGCATAAAGATGAAATTAAAGCAACTATAGCAGCCATACACGCGACGAGCACTGTAAATGATAGGATTGGATGGATTGATCGATTCTCGCCGGTAAGAAGTCTCCTTCCCATAGCAAAGAATGCGTGAAAAATAAAGGAAAAGAAAAGGAATAAAAACAACAAAAACTTGTCACTTTTTCTCAAGCTCTCTTGTTATTTTCCTTATTTTCCTCTGCTAATATTTGATAATTTTCACAGTGGTACCAAACCTTTGCAATGGTGATGAAGATTGAAGATAAAAAATGGACATTTTTGGGTTTCTTGGTTTGGCATTAGAAACAGATTGCTTGAATTGAGGAATCGAATGGAAAAAACTAGAGGCTGTGAGGCATTTTGTGGTTATTTTAGGTAAAGTAATTTTGATAGTTAAAGTTGATTTTTCCGGTTCCTTGGAACCTATAATTAGCCAAAGTATTTGACCTCAACACATAATGTCCACACATGCAGCATCTAAATAAGCAGCAAGTTCAGGGCCAACTTTTGTTTGGGCCAGAATTGGGCCATGTTTGGGTTATGATAAGTATGTGACACCAAAATATGATCGCATATATGACATACTTGGACTTATGAGTACGAGCCATCTTGTCAATCTCTTGGGGCCAGGCCGTCAGAGAGAAATCTCTTGTGAATTTTCTAGTTTCAGTATGAATAACTTGCCTTTGACCCGATTGGAGAGGAAAATAATCGAGGTGTGCGTAAGTTAGCTCAAACAGCCTTGGCCGTCGAACCCCAAAAGAAAATAAGAGCCATCTAATTTGTGGTGGCCCCACTTGAGGCAATGAATATTCATATCGAAGTGGGGTCTTGTCTTTCGAGTTAAGTGTAGATTCAAAACACCCTTTTTTTTAGCAATTTTCATGTGTCCTACTATTGATATTATCTTTCAATGAATATTCACTTCATCAAATGGCACAATGTTGAAGTGGGGTCTTGTCTTTCGAGTTAAGTGTAGAATCAAAATACACTTTTTTAGCAATTTTCGTGTCCAACTTTTGATATTATCTTTATGGTAGTTTACTTTATCTTCTCCACATTGTAGGTGAAACATAAGATTATTGAAGTTTAATCCTACAAAAGGTACATTTATTATCATGCATATAGACTTATTTTACTAATAGTAATATGTTTCAATTAATGAATTGGATTATTGAGGGTTGGGTTGTTCCGCAAAATTGACTTATTCCAAAACTAACTTATTACGATTTACGAGACAGATCATTCTCTCACAATGTATCAACAGGGCCGGTCCAAGGGTCCGGAGTGCCCTAGGCCTACTTAACAATAATGTGTCATTTACTCTTAACAATTTAAAAAAAAAAATTAAAACCACAGCCTTTATGGCTTAAGTGGGTAAATTGGATTGAAGTCTTTGATTCTAACACAGTCTTTATCCCTTTAGTTCTGTCCCACATCGGATACTTATAGAAGTGAGAAGACAACTTCTACTATAAAATAAGGGCTCTAGAGATTATTTGGGTTCAGAGACCAATTGGGCCTTAAAATTTGGTATATTAGTCTTGAAACGGCTTCTAATCAAGCCCAAACCTAAAAACTATGGAAATACCCCTAAAATGTTGAATTTCTTAGATGCCCTAGGCCCAGGCCTTGGGCCGGCCTTGTGTATCAACTCAAAATGCCAATTTAAATCAGTTTGTGGATTCTTTTATCATCATACAAGCCGCCGCCAAACAGGGGCAAAAACTTTAGTGAGTTTTACGTAAATCTTATGTTTGAAAAGTTAGTGCCCACGGTATCCTTCTTTCTTTTTGTTTTGCTTTCTGATCCTCTTTTTGCTGGCCTTGACCCAAAAGTGTTAGTGAGGCTGGTTTTTCAATGACATAATTCACGACTTCAATCATGTAGGTAGGGTGGAAACAAGTCGAGCCGAGCTTATTCGAGCTTTATTACTAAACGAACTTATTCGAGCTTCATTACTAAACGAGCTTATTCGAGGTTGATCTCGGTTCGTTTATAAAAGAGATGAACCTATTCAAACGAGTCTAGCTTTTTTAAGTCGAGTCGAGCTTTAGAGTGTTGAGTTCGGCTCATTTACTGCACGAGCCTAAAACTCGAATTCGAGTTTGAGCTCGGCTCTTTACTAAATGAGTCGAGCTAAGTTAACACAAGCAGCAGGCTGCTGTGTCATCCAAGACCATTCACTTTGTAAATCTTGACATATGGAATAGCCCAGCAAAAGAACAAAGTGATCTGACTTTCCTCTTGTTTATTCAAGACAAATGTGGTCTATTCACTAAGTTACGTTGTCCGATCCAACTTTTTTTTAATTGAACTAATATATCCAGTCGAGGTCTATGAATTAGACGGTCTATATAACGTTTTTCCAGATCAGGACGAGCTCATTTAAAGGGCACACTAACTTCTTGTGTCTTAGAGCACAACACACCCCAGTTTCCCATTTTACGGTTGTAGTCTACTCAGTCACATATTGTGTATGCGTGAGCATGAGCGTGAGCGAAAGTAAAGCGTGAAAGCGTCATCTAGAGACATTCCAAACTATTAAAATTTGTGAGATTGCAAGCGTAGAATGAGGATTGAGAGCGATAGCTAAGAGAAGTCCTACAAGTGCTCATCAAATGCTACTTGTGTACCGTTCCGAAAGGCGAAAGAATTTTTTTGCAAACTTGTTGTATTTAAAAAAAAAAGATTTGTCGGGTGAAGAATTGAAAAAGAAAATAGACCACATACAACAAAAGGAACGACAAAAGACAAATAAAATTTTGCAATCTAAACAAAAAATAATAAACATAAATGGAAATACAAAATAAATTTTATTTTTCAAGCAAAATTGTGTAAAATGAGGTCTATTTTAAAATCTTTTGACTTCACTATCCAACATGAACTTGAAAATAGTTTTTGAGCAAATACTATTAAAAAAAAAAAACTCAGAGAAAACATGTTACGCAAATGCAGTTGACATAGCATTACTATATACTCCTTGAATCTTGGGCGGAAATTCTATCGGCTTATAGAAAATACTATTTGCTTTGGGTGTTTCGTTTGGCCAAGAAAAGCAAATACTTTAAGATTTACTTAATATTGTAAGGTTAAAGACGACAAACAGGGTAATAAGAAAGAGAAAGGAGTATATAGCCCTAATGATTAGTCCGATGGATTTATGAGTTTGCTTCGTACACAATTTTAGAGTCACGTTGCAAGAAAATAAATTTTTGGGGACCTGTAGTGAGGGTGCGGTGAGACATCACGATTGTCCAATCAGCAATCAATGATCAAGACTATTTCATATATGAAATCGTTATCTTTACTTGAACATAGAGTAAAAGATAATATAGACCGTTGATTGCCAAACGGACGACCGTGATAACTCACTATACTAAACTCACTACAGGACCCCGGGTTCGGCTTTTGAGTGGACAAGGAAGGGATTAATTGAGGCATAGTTGGCCGGAATAAAAAAAAAAAAAAAAAAAAAGGCATATGGTTTTCTTGTGTTTGCTTCGTCTAAGAAGTACACTATCCATGAATTTCCCATTAACGAAGGCATAGGCAAAAGTGGGTCTCATCTATATAATACCAAAGACACTTCCGATTTTGCTCGATATCTCTTGGGTTTATTCATCGCTACAACAAATACCCAGATTGCCTTTTGAAACTGTTGTTTTGTTTCTCTCTTATCTTTCATTGTGATTTTTATATTGGTTCTTCACTGGGGTGAGAATTGAATTGAGAGAGAGAGAAATCTTTGAAATGGAAGGCAATACTGGTGGTAAATTCAAGAGGATTTGTGTCTTCTGTGGAAGCCACTTTGGCCATAGAGAAATCTTCCGTATTGCTGCTGCTGAATTGGGGAATGAACTGGTTGGTCTTTTCACCTTTTCTTTTTGCTACACCCACTCCTCTCATTCAATCTTTGTTTTGCTACGTACACTCTCTGATTCAATCATTGTCTTGCTAAATACACTCTCTGATTGAATCTTATTTCGTTGACTAACAATAGTGCTTTGTTTATTTAAATATGATGAACTTCAGTTGAATTTGCAAATTGGTGCGTATGGAACTGGGATTTTCCTGTCAAAAATGTAACTATTGATGATGAGACTGTTGGTTTTTTTCGTCTTCTGCTATTGAAAAGTGGAGTTGTGAAGTAGGTTTGTTGTATTGAACTAGTTTCATGAGATTGACAATGGCAATTTTTACTGTTCTATCAGTGTTCGGTTTCAGAACACGAATATGCAAGGATTCGGTGAATTGGGTGTTCGATATTTTGAACGGTTTACTTCCCTTAGCTAATGAGACCATTGTTGCCTATGCTTGATTTCGGATTCCTGTCATTTGAGTTTTCCTATTACATTTTGTGACTTGTGATTTCAGGTCAACAGGAAAATAGATTTGGTGTATGGTGGAGGAAGTGTTGGGCTGATGGGTTTGATTTCCCAGAGAGTTTATGATGGAGGTTGCCATGTTCTTGGGTAACTAGAGCCAATTTGCATTTTACATATTTAATGGACAGACTTGTTCATCGATTTAAACTAGGGTATGTTATTCATGTTTTAGGGTATGACTCAAACTGTTAAATGCTCAATGTGTGCAGGGTCATTCCAAAAGCTCTTGTCCCTCTCGAGGTATCAATAATTTTCTGATCTCTGTAACTTCATTCCCAATGATGTTAGTAGGTCTCAAATAAATTTTTAGTTGTTCTTACAATCACATTGTCTTTTTTATCAAAACTTATTCATGAAGCTACTCTCATTTGAGGTTAATTTAATTCTTGGTGATATTCTTTCACTTCTCATTTTTTTATTAGTTGCTCATTGGGTGGTCTAACTCTTTGAAAGAATGACTTAGGAAAATAAGTTCCTGGTTAATCATTTTCCATACGATGGAAATGCTTCATTAACTCGTGTTTTTGGAAAGTACAATGAACTGACAATAAAATGGCAAAAATTGACAGATATCTGGTGAATCTGTTGGAGAAGTTAGAATAGTTGCAGACATGCATGAGCGTAAAGCTGAAATGGCTAAAGAAGCTGATGCTTTTATTGCTCTTCCGGGTAAATAACTAGATATCTTTGTTCTCTCGTGGAGGAAGTATAGTTACCTGCATTTTGTGCACTTAGATTAGTGAATTTTATTTTGTTTAGGCGGATATGGAACCATGGAAGAGCTTCTAGAGATGATAACATGGTCGCAACTCGGAATTCATAAAAAACCGGTGATTCATCAATCTACATTCAAAGTAATATTTAATCTCAGGGCTTTTTGTCTAGTTTTGTTAAATTGTAACATGCAGGTTGGTCTGCTAAATGTTGATGGGTACTACAACTCTTTGCTTGCATTATTTGACAATGGTGTTGAAGAAGGTTTTATCAAGCCAAGTGCTCGGCACATAATCCTTTCTGCTCCAACTGCCAAAGAGCTTTTTGCAAAGATGGAGGTATCGATCCCACTTCATTGCTATTTTCATTTTTCCCTGTTTGGCTTAGTTTGTGAATGGAAGATCAATTTCTGATGAAGCAGACACAAAATCATGTTTGGTTGTAAATAGAAACAACTCCACCTGCTTCAAGTTCTTTAGTGACATGACCCTTATAGGCTTATTTGTAGACACTGCGTTATTAAAAGGAGGATTGGATAAAAAATCACGTGGGTTGCCGTTGCGACGTGGGATTTGTTTCTTTTTCTTCGTGCTTTCTTTATACTAGTGTGGAAGTGGAACTTACAATACCGTATGGCTTGGGTAAATGCCCATTTGCGTGGTAATTAATATTTTAGTTCAGCATTACTGTTAAAAATTTAGTTTTCGGAAAATAAGGGAATCCCTTTGATCAGTAGGCTCTAAATTCTGTTATTTAACTTTGCAGCAGTACACTCCTTCCCATGATCATGTTGCCCCTCATGAAAGCTGGCAACAGATGGAGCAACTGGGTAATTACCCAAAGGAGCAAAACCCCCAATGAACACCTTGTTGGTGGTAGGTCTATTTGTTCAGTCATTCCTGGTTTGATTTGCCTTAGTTTTGAGTTGTTTTTGAAAATTTGGCTCAAATTGGTACTACCCCAAGGAACAAAACCCACCACGAGTGGTTTGATTTTGTCATAGTTTTTGAGTTGTTTCTGAAAATTTGGCTCGAAATGGGGCCACATGTTTGTGTGTTACTCTGTATTTTTGTTCTTCTTGGTGATTTTTATTTCTAGTACAATCTGCCTTGCTGTTTTACACGACACATTGGATTATAATGGAAATGGTTAATCAACTTCAACACCCTATTGGCTAGTCGTATCTTGCTGTTTTACCTCTTTTCACAAAGTTGATTTGAAATGGAAATAGGACAGTTTGAGGGTCGAATATTCAACTGCAATTAGGATGGTCCCTATCTGACTTGATCACTACTTTTGGTTGATTTGACTATTGTGTGTTAAAATGGTTGCATCTAGACAAACTAAACTCATTGCATTGAAACTATTGGATCACGAGGCAATTCTTTTGTGTGTTTTTTTCCTTCTGGTTTCCGTTCAGGTTCAAAGGATCTCAAGCTAAGAAGAACGTTTACGGGTATTATAAGGGTACGGCAATATCCCAGAACTTAAAAAAATAGGGAATAGGTACGGCTGGGGTACTATAAAGATTGACTTTTTACAATTTAGTGCAATGCCTTATACATAACAATTGCACTTCAGATAAAGGAAATTGAACAATTAAGAATTGAACATACAAGTCTGAGTTTAATATCATAGCACTATAAAAACCGCATAAATCTTAATTCTACAAATCATGCTGAGCACATAAAAAAGAAGTTTTTATTAACTTAGCTTCATTTATATATTCATAGGGCTTGATTTTGTAGTAGATTATTTCTGGTGTTAAGGCAAAAACCATCCAGGAATTTACAGTACGTGGTTCGCGTACCCAGTATGTATTTACAAGTATCATGCGAAGTACGGGTACTTGGTACGTTAAGGGTACGAGTATGATAGCGGTTTAGAAACCCATGCTCCATACTCCATAGATCTCAAGCAACTTAAGTGGATTCATTAGTAGAAAACTACATAAGGCCACAAGCAAATCTAGTAAATTTGTCATCATAAGCCCATTGGCTATTTTTAATATCAAAGTTACTCAAAGGGTTCACATCATTTTTCCATTTTTGACTTCTTAAGGGTTAGTCACTGAAGTCAATTTTAAAAGATGCAAGACAGCGGTACACTAAAAACCAACTGCATAGTTAGTAAGGGAGTGCATGACCACCTGGCTAACCCCGTGGTTTTGTTGCATTGTAAGTTTTCTCCACCCCCATTATACCAGTATAAAGTTTCGGTTATTAGGTTTCACCCATTTCAGACCCAAGCAATGTGGGACAATTACTCTGACAAACTTAAAGGATGAACAAGACGGAATTGGAGATTCAATACCTTCTTATATAAAGGAAATTTTAAGGTGCCTCAGGGATTCCACAATTTTATGTTGGGATTGCTATAGGAGCTTTTTAGGAAATATTATTCAGTGTAGTCTACACTACCGCAACATCTTAAGGTTTTGAAGAAATCATGGTCGGACACCTCAGATCAAATATTCACTTAGGACTCACATTCTTAAGAAGTGTTAAAGTCTCCTCTGCAAATGGAAAATCACTTGGCGATGCTCCAAGACCATTGAATAATAACTCCCCGAAAAATGTGGACCCAAGTCCTACAAGTGGTCCAGGCCCATGAAATAGTTAGAATGCGGAGCTTGATATGAGCTATAGTGGACCTTAGCTTGTAGTAATACCTGAGTGTAGGTCATTGGTGTCTGCTTTCTGTACTGCCCCAGACCAATACATTGTTTACCATATACAGATATAGGGGTTGTCTCTGTTAAGGGGTGGGGATCCCTAGTCCCTACTCCCTGCTGGCCTTGCCTTGCATTATGCAATTAAGTTGGTTAGTTTCTTTCCTTTGTCTCCAAAAATAGTCCTTGAGCTTTTCAGTTACCTGTACTCTCTCCTGGTATATCACATGAAAATGCATGGAAAATTACAAGAATCTTCGAGAATCCAATCTATTGAAATACTATTTCAGCATGTGGAAAAATCTCAGTCACATAATCCTTCAAAATTCCTTGCGCTCTCACTCTCAATCCTCACACTGTGCTCGCGCCCTCAATCCTCGCTCTCGCAGATCTTAGTAGATTGAGATGTGATTTAAAGAAGCTTTCATATTCACACTCTGCCCACATAATTACACGCGCACTCGAATTATGTGACTTAGGTAAACAACACTCTCGCCCCAAGTTGCCCACTCAACAACCGTTACAATCTCTTCTTAAAATGTTGATTAAAAACAAAAAACCAGATTAATACCCAAAAATATTCTCAGTTTTGATTTCTATGTACTCCATCCGTCCGTATTTGTTGGTTCATTTTAGGATTTCTAATTTTTTTTGGGAACATCATGATTGCTTTGTACAATTCTTGTCTTTTCAGTTTACCCTTCAATCATGATTGATTTGTTAATTAAATATTGGACAAAAGGATAAATAAATAAAACTGACAAAATTTACTCATTGGCTTTCAAACATGGACAAATTTTAAAGGACGAAAAAAAATATGCTTGTGGACCAACAAACACGGACGGAAGGAGTAATAATTACATCTTTGCTGGGGAAGGCGACACAAAATGCGGAGTGCTGGATAGCTATGGCGAAGCTCAGTACCTTCCATTTCTATACCGAATTTCGTCTAAAGAGCAACAAGTTTAAAGAGTATTTGCAAGGAAAAAAGGTAATATAACGATGAATCTGAAACTAACTTAGCACAAGTTCACAACTAAAAGCTGCTGAAACAAATTTTACTGGCACAATTCAAGTGTTCATCATGTTTAAGGAAGAGAAACAAATATACCAATTTCTGCTAAAACAATCGTCTCAGGAAGAAATGGTGATGATTCATGCCTTTCAATTAAAACCCAAAAACTGATGGCTTTTTGTACAACTTATCACACAGTGGGCATAGAGATGGACAAACAGGGGGTGTATATGAATGGAAGCTCCCTAATGAGAACACTTCATATTCAAGGCTTCTCTTTCGGGGGAGACGAAATCAAATGCTGCAATGTGGATGCATGGATGACAGCACTTGGACTTGAATCCCTACTAGTAGCATGGAGCGATCCGTGTCGCCTGAGACTGGAATTCCTATCGACGCCACCCGGCATAAAACGGCGCAACGGCCTCGGGAGGTATCGCACCAGCCGTGTCGAAGTTACAAGCAGCACCACACCTAGAAGGATGCACACCCTGCAACAGGATATTATGTCCAAGTGAACAACATTTTTGGAAAAGAATATTAACTCAACCCAATATATATCACTTAGTATTTGTAGTCATAAATTCCCCAGTAAAATACGGAGCATGAGAAGGTATTGCAGTCCTCAAATTATTTTTGTTCTGGTTTTTCTAAATTATTAAATTTTATTAAACTAGCTGATCTGGAATTTTTGCTTCGGAGGTTATTAGTATGAAACTACAACAACAATAACTAGTCCCCTATCCTTTTGCAGTTCAAAAAAAAAAAAAAAATTTAGTCCCCAATAATTTGGGGTATGGGCGGGGATGATTGAAGACAGACCTGATCTTTGGCAATATGCACAAAGTGGCAGCTCTCAGAATACCACTGAAACAGTGGCTCCCCTAAACCTCCAAGAACCGAGGAGCTACAAGGACGATTTGCTGCAAAACTATGCCCCCAAATCAAAGCCGAAAGGCATCAGGGAGGGCAGACCTAGAGACCCAAATCAATTTTTGTGCTCATTACTTGCTTCATTCATGGTCCAGAGCATCTCGCTAATAAGCACATATCATTAATTAATGGGGCTAGTATGAAACTATCATTAATTAATGGGGCTATGGACCTAAATTAACTTGAATTTAAGTGATGAAGTTAAATGACAATATGCCAGAAGCACTTATCAACATCAGATAGACTGGAACTCTCCAAACATGATAAATCGCATCTCATGTCGCCAGTGGTCATACACAATCTAAATACGCATGGTAAATCATTAATGCGTACATATCCGGTTTGGATTTGTAACAAACTTGCTCTTGTAGAATATATGAGACGAAGTTGATAATGTGGTATAAGATTACCATCCCAACAAAAGTGAAAGCCGGGCCATTGGTGCAGAAGGCAACCGTTCACCCAAAGCAACCATTCCAGCAAGTACACCAGTCACAATTGACGCCACAGCAGCGCACGTGGACACTACAATTGCTCTCCCATGCTTCAAGCCCCGTGTCTGTTTTAGAAAAGGTAAAAGAAATAAAGCACACCTGAGTTATTAACCCCAAACAGTTGGAATTATCTAATAGAAGGCTTTGCTTAGTTGTGTATATAACCTTCCGTCTCACAATCCCACAATGTAGTTCCTTTAGGGACTTCTAACATTTCAAAATGGACATGCTCAAATTCAAATAAAAAAGTATTGATTTCCAACATTTCCCAGTTATTTCATCGATATTAGCATGGGGTAGTAAAGCTAATAAGTTTTGCGCTTTGACATTCCAAAGTTGACGTACATTTTCTGAAACCACAGATTAAGAAAATGTACAAACAAAATGGGGCAGACGGAAAATAAATAACCAGAATAGACAGAGATGAAGGAAAAGTTTCTTTTTTCTGGTTAAAACTCCATGGCAATTATGAGGCAAAGTTAGTGAAATGGCAAAAAGAAAAATAAAAATGACGTGCGT
This sequence comes from Gaultheria prostrata, assembly GCA_036023075.1. NCBI lineage: Eukaryota > Viridiplantae > Streptophyta > Magnoliopsida > Ericales > Ericaceae > Gaultheria > Gaultheria prostrata. Next base: position 15,782 of record JAXBDA010000327.1, on the reverse strand, counting down.
TAGATTAGTTTTTTTTTTTTTTTTTGGTACGTTAGGTTAGTTAATGCCATAATAATATGCTTGTAAAACAAGTACCTGGTAAAAAAATCCCGTGCCACTAGAGCACATACTGATTGAGATACAAGCCGGAACCACCAACTTGGAATAACCCTGCTCCAAGAATACAAATCCCATCTTTGATATTACAGATGCAATCCTGCAATCAGATTTAATCAGCAATCCCACTGGGAAAACAAAACGCAAACCAGAAATAAGGAAATAACAAATAGTACAGCTGTGCAGCAGTTGTTTCTTATTTTTCCTTCATACTTATTCAGTTTACAACATAGTAGTTGTCGGCTTTCTGTGCCTGTCCAGTTCTAACTAAAGTGCCAACACTTACAAACTAATAAAAGACTTTTGGATATTTGAGTTCAATACGTGTTTCCTGCCATCAGTACATCCATTCCACCAGTCAATATATTTTTAGCAAGAAATACAAGAAACAGTTAAATTTTATGCCATTGTTCTTTCAGTTACTTCCCACATGCACATAACATTGCACTCTTTTTGGTTGTAACCAAAACGGTTAGACCAACTTAAAAAGTAAGTCATTTGATGATCATATTACAGGAATCATAGGAAAATCTCTTCCAAACAGAAATGGCCCGCCCCGTGTCCTAATTTGCCCCCATGACCTCATTTGTGTCTTTTGACTTTTTCCACCAACTAGCAAAACAGTAACAACATGGCTCTTGTCAAAGTTCACCGATCTCTCTCTAATAACAACGGGTACTTTATTCACATAGTGCAGTGGAAGACGTATGAGCCATCAAAATATTACAGAATTTTTCAAATTGGTATGAGCAATATCATTTATTTATATAGTTATTGTCCTTTATCTTTTTAATAGTATCCTCGTAACTAATTGTAAGGTTGACACCAGCAGAATTATTATTGGAGTTAATTTCTTGAATTGATCCAAGTTGTCCGAAAGATGGAACAAAGTGTTAACAGGCTCAAAAAGTACCAAATTACAATCTGTCAAAGATACAGTACCCAAACAAAATGCCAGATTCCAAGCCATATATAATTTCCTCCACAACTTCAGATTGCATCTGGAAGGAAAAAGCTTGTCACAACATAAAGATCCAATTCAAAAGCTGATGCCTCGTTCGACAAAACAGTGCATAATCTTAGGAAAATATACCAGCTCCTGTTCTCTTCGCTGACGTCTGTAGATGCGAAGCCATCCATTAAGTAGTACCTACAGGCACAACATTTCTGTTAAGCCTTGAATTATATCCAAAAACTCCAGGAATAATAGAATCCTCTATACCAAACGCCTTCAATAACAGCGACATGAACTACAAAAATATAGCAAATATAGGAAAACAAAGGCAAAGCAAAACTATGCTGCAGTGATGCACCCATTCAAGTAGCTATATCAATAACGGAAACAAGGAATTCACAATCTGCCGCATTTTCCATGGAATACATACTCGAAACCAGAAGAGTAAAAAGGACAAAAGTTGGAGATATAGAGGATCACGTAATTGTGGGTGGCAACAGCTAATCCATTACAAGACCCAAACATTTTACATTGTACTTGCAAAAGTGTAGTATAGCACTTGATTTCTCAGACAAGTTAGCAGAATTCTGAAATATGCATTTACATCACTACATCAGACCCAATCAAAAAGTCAGTTTCACCCATTTTCGTAGGAGGCCTTTCACTACAAAGAAAGAAAAGTTAGATAATTGATTGCCATAATGAAGTTTTAAACATGCCCAATCAAAATTATTCATTTAAAAAAAAAAAAAGTGGGTGTGCCAAGATCAGCTAATCAAGTGTCACAAAACTTGCATCCATTTGGCAAATGTAAAAGAAGTGTCATGATAAAGTGCAAGCAAACACGTGAAGACTGATTTTAGTTGCTACAACCAAAAATTAGAAATCGCATCCACAATTCGCTATAATTTCAAATCACAGATGATTTGTAAAATTGCTATGGTTGTCCTGATCCTATTCTGCAGCACACATCCACCAAATCCATACGACAGAGGCTTCTGACTTTCTGACATCTTTTGCACTTGGCAGCAAAGCTTATACGAACGTAAGACTGGTTTATACACATGGTTGTAAGGCAGCAACTCATGCAGAAAGGATTAAATGCAATTACCCCAGCTGGATTTCAGATACACTTACAGGTAGTGACACGTTTGAGGCAATAAAAAAGTGTTTCAATAAACGAATGTCAGATGGTGCATGGGATAGAATACCTACAAACAAGATAGCAACAATAAAAGCCACCCAAGGTAAGTGGAAAATAGATATTGAAGAAGCTTCTTGCTCCTCCCCTCCGGCTCCAACTCCTGCACATGGAAGGATTAAAACCAATTATCACAGAAAATTGGCCAAATCAGGAACAGAAAATTCAACATTAACAAAATGAGACATGGTCATCCTAATTCATTCGCATCAATCTCAATGCTATTTTATTTAAGACGTGGTTATCCCTTCTGAATTTCTGACTAATTTAAATTATAAAATGTCAATACATCGTTCAAGAGAGAGGTAAACAAACATTGCACAGATTAGGTCCTCCATTGAGGAAACATTTGTGAGGCAACATTAGCAAAATTCCACGCAAAGGCATATAACGACACTTTACAATGTTGAGTAAAGTTTTCAAAACCAAATGTTCTTGAGAACAAAGAAACCCCAAACAAATGCAACTCTGAAGAGAAGGGCCTCAGCTGAAAAGGCCTGAGAGCAGTTTTAGAAACTTGGTCAGACCATGAAACCAGGCATTTGAGTAGATTAAAGGACAAGATATATGAGCCTTTTAAGTCCAACACAATACATGAGGACATTGAAGAAGTGGCATATATCATTTCCTGCATCCTCCCTAAGCGCCAGAAATTTGTGTAACTATTTAACTAATTTGAAGGGATGAGAATCTGATAAAACTAAGGGCTGGGACTATTGTTAATCTTATTTGAAATTTCAAAAAACGTGTATACTAGCATTGATAATTCTAATTCTAGCCTTATACCAGCATAGATCATTCTAGTTCAAGCTTTATATAAGCTAACTAGAGGATATTACTTTCTGGAACATATCTTCCTTGCTCCGATTCTGTGGAAGCCAGCTCTTTAATTATCAAGAATGATTATCCTGTTCTGGAAAGTTAATATGAGAAGTTTCAGAAAGAAACTAGCAAAGATCCTTTACCTATGGTGCCGATAGCAGCCAAAGTTATCCCCAGCCAGTCAATAATATTCATCCTTTCCTTCAGGTAAAAATGGGAAAAGACAGAAAGAATAGCAAGTCCGCAGCCAGAAACCGGTTGGATGACAGATACCTGTGGTGCATGGAAATTAACAAGGAGACATATACGTATGAAACCGACAGCATCATTAGTCATTTAGTAAGCCCTCTCGTACTTCTGTTTTATCAACCGCTATGGCTTATCAACCGCTATGGCGCCAGCACTATGCAAAAGCAAATACAACAATTTAATGCAGATTTATTTTATTCTCTTTTATTTTCATTCAAACTACAGATTTAGTTTTGACTTGTTATAAATACCAGTATCAGAACATGTAACGGTAACGGTCACGTGTAACGGTATAGGGAGTGTCGAACGGTACGTAGCGGGAATTGGTTGTAGTGGTCGTGAATTTTAAAAATCTTTTTTGACAAAATAAATTTAAATTACCTAAATAACACGTAGTGGTCGAGTATTGAGCGTTAAACGGTCCATGAATAAAAAACAAACCGATACCTAATGGGAACGCGCCGATACGCATCACCTCACCAATATATTGGGTTGTAATGGTATCAGAGGGCTAAAAAAGCATTAAGTGACGGCCGTTATATTTAAAACCATTGACATGTGTACTGTGTACAGACACTTGATCCCAGGTGAAGCAAAATATCCATAGTACCAGATAATATAAATCTTCACATTTTAAGATCTAAATAACATTTTCTCAAGACATTATCTAAACACTTCAACTACTAGATCCACATATTTACAAGGGGGAAGTCCATTTTACCCCTTTATGGTTTGAGGCTTGTGCGAGTTGCCTCCCTGACTTTTCAATGTTAACTACATATCCGGTAACCCCCATATGGTTTCTGGACTAAAATGCACCATTACAATTTCCGTTGTAACGGGGGTTGTGGTGCATGCCCATGTGCTGAGAATAGGTCTTAATAGACTCTTTCTTTTGAGACAAAAACACCGTCCCTAATAATACCAAATTACATAAATAAATTATAATTCTATCTTTTTCTCCAGTAAATGATTTTCACACTCCCCTTTTGTCCCTGTGCACTCCTTTTCTTGTCATTATTCACGTGAAATTACTAAACTATCCTTACTTCTACACTGAATTTTTACATGTGAACGGCATTTTGATAATTTCACATGCAAATATACCCAACTCCTACGAACTAAAACCATTGATTTCCTTTACAAAGCAGAGAACCTAATGAAGCCCTAAAGATTAGTCTTAACTTGCAGTCAGACATTAACTTTTTAATAAAAATGTTTCAAAGCACTCTAAATAACCTAATGAAAGTATTTCAAAACAATTTAGGTTAAAAAGACCATAAATATTGTGTCATGACTTGTGACTATAAGAGACAGATGGTCAAACATGCTCGTCGATGTTTCACTAACCGGAGCTTGAGATAATGCCTGTAACATGAGTGCAGCTCCAAGTAAGTCCATCAGAAGCCCTATGACCCATGCTTTATTTGAAGCATACGCTCTTAGCACCTACAAAAATGAAACAATGTAAACTTACGCCAATAGTCCCATGTGGAGGACAATTCAGGCCATCCACTATCCTTTACATGGTAGTAAAACCCACATAAGCCCTTAAATAATGCAAACATTTGATAAATTTATGCCACCTTCGATAGGTGAGAAATTCAGAAAATACATACTGCACCTTAAAGTCAGGCAACCAGATGGTAGAAAACATCAATTCAGAGCTTAAAAGATTTGAACTTGTTAGCAACATGTTAGTGATTTGTTCATGGTAAAATTGGAAAATGAACACTTTGAATAGCATTTATCAGTGGATACAAAATACATTAAGGCAAGATAACAGAGAAAATACAAGCATACTAGCTCGTTCATATTGTGATTCGTTCTTGGCAAATGGAGAATCTACACTATTGGATTGTATCTATCCCTCGATTCAAAGTATGAAGATAAGATTGTGGAGGAAATGCAAGTTTATAGTAGTTAGTGGCACTACTAATAGTTCTTGATTCAATAAAAAGAAAATAAAAGGTGGTTCTTATATATTAGCTCGTACATATTGTGATTCATTGTCCCAATGTGTCTACACCGATAAGTACAAGAGTAGATTCCCCGCTGGAACAACCAAACCATCATCAATCAAGATTTCCTGGCTTCCTCTATCTCCAGTAGGCCTCTTTTCCACCCGAAACTTTCGAAATACAAGAACCAACTTCAATCGCCAACCAAAGAATCTCAAATTCAGATAAATCAATCCAACAAAAATTCCTAGAAGAAAATGTTCTTTCACTCCACACCCCCACCCAAAAAAAAAAAAAAATTGGTCAATGATAGCAAGGGCATCAAATATCCATCTGTGATCATGGAATGGCATAACCCATTATAAACCATGTACAATTTCCTTTGAATTAGTCACTCAAAAAAAGAGAGTCTAAAATCAAGGTACATAAACGGTCGAAAAACAAGATCTTTTGAAATAATTCACAAAACACAAGAATAGCACAAACCCAGAAAGGTACATGGATACAGGAATAGAGGGGAAAAGGCTTGCCTTGAGCTTGAAAGAGAGTGGGGGTAGAATAAGAGTGCCCTTCTTCTGGAGGACTTTTCCGATGTTATTGCCGGCCGTAGCTGCTACCGTTAGAAAGATCGATTCCCACATCTTTCCCTCTCCCTCTCTCTCTATATATATTTATACGTATACCCAAGAAAATGGGTCTCTCTCTTTGCAAGATCTCTTTCCTGCTTCTGGCAGGAATTTTGTTTTGTTCTGTTTTCCGATTTCTATCTCTTCCTCTTCCTCTTCCCCTCCAAAATTTATGTTTGTGTTTGTTTCCTGGGAAAAGAAAGGAAGGTGGACGATGGACGGGAATTGAGGGAAATAATTTTGGGGAAATTTTCGATTTGCCCCTCAAATTATCTGATTGGCCCAGTTTTTCCCCAAATTGTTTAATGTGATTACTGTTTTTTTAAGCATTGTGGTTTTAAATTTCTTGCTTGGTAGGCAAATGCCGAATTACGTATGATTCTTCCATTGACTTCGTGATAATTTGTTCGATCTCAGTTTGCCAGATTTCGAATACATACCGATTATAAATTAAAAATAAAGACAATTTTTTTTGAGTTTTTTTTTTGTTTGCCATTCGATATATACCAGCGGGTGCATTTTTTTCTTCATTCGTCAATCGTATTCTATTACATGGGGGCATGTGGGACATCTAAGAGTTCTACCACATGAGCTAGCCACCACTTGCTATATCAGTGGGGGTTAGCGGGGAGTTAGTGAGTTAGTCTAGAAGCTATTCATAGCCTCAAACCCCAAACCCCAAACGCCTCTGCCGAGACTCGAACCCGGATCTAACTTGTGGAAGAACCAGGAGATAGTCATTAGACTACAATTGAGACAAATCAGTAAATATAGCATGCATTTATTTGACATTAATATCTATCACGTTTTCCCTTTTTAGAGATAATCGTTAGGCTACCTATGTTATTGTATTCAAATTGCAAAATTTGATGATGTCTCATTGCCTCAATGGGCAGTTTCACGGAGTAAAGTGATGCAGGTGAAATAATGAGACGGTATAAAGGGAATTTTTTTTGTACTGATCTATTGAAGAAGTAATAAATAAAATTACACACTAGCTTTTTCTCTTAACATTCACTAAAGTAGATGGATAAACTGCACACTGTGCAGTTGGGCATTTTTTTGGACCAAATGATGGTTTAATTCACTGATCGAAATTGTTCAAGTTGTAGAGCTCGTTAAGGACATTAATCACATCAAAAATCTTATTGATCCGATTTTAATTAGTAACTGATAGTACAGTAGATATAACCCACTTTTTAAAAGAAATGTGGAGATAAATTTATTTGGATTAGTAACTTATTGAAAATTCGATAAGTATGATTTTTGTTCTGGTTGTAGCTCTCGATTAGTTCTACAAGATGAACAATTCCAGTCATTGAATTGAACCTATCACAGGTCCAAAAAGTCCTCAACTGCATAGTGGGCAGTTTCTTCCCAAACTGCTGAGGTCCGTCTCCTTCTATAAACTATTTATTGGCTAAGAAATAATATCATTTTTTATCGGATAAAAAAAATGATGTCCAAATTGATTTCCTTTCTGGCACGATTTTAGTATATAAGAATTTTTTGTACCCTGCACATGATATAGAGTAAATTTATTGCACACCATTTTAAAGTTAACAGAAACAAGTTTTAACATTTTCAACACTCTTTTTTAGTTTTTATAACAATGACCTTCCAATTATTTTCCACTCAAGTTCTACATAAAAATTATCAATTTCAGATCACAGGTTTTCACAATCTACACTTTCACAATATATATAAACGCACATTTTGCACACACATTCACAATTATGTGGGGAGCCCACACACTCTAATGATGGTGTGTGGGTCTTCGACACAATGCGAGTGTCTTTATATAAATGGGTGTGGTAGTAGAATTTTCCATTACTGATGCTAGTTAGAAGAGTTATTATTAACATAACAACAACGAGAGTTTAGGGTCTTCCGCTTATTTAGTCTCGAGTTCATGTCAAAGTTCTCTCGGTAGTTTCGTTTTTCTGGTTGTATAATGTCAATTTACTTGCACCTTAACTTTGATGGTGAAATACTGAAGTTTACCAGCAAGCCCAAAGTTTGCTATGCTTGTGCTTCTATGTTCTCCTGGTAGTTTCGTTTTTGTGGGTGTATTATGTCAATTTACTTGCACCTCGACTTCGATGGCGAAATACTGAAGTTAACCAAAAAGTCCAAAGTTTGCTATGCTTGTGCTTCTTGGTATGTTCTCCCGGTAGTTTCGTTTTTGTGGTTGTATTATGTCAATTTACTTGCACCTCGACTTCGATGGCGAAATACTGAAGTTAACCAGCAAGCCCAAAGTTTGCTATGCTTGTGCTTCTTGGTATGTTCTCCCGGTAATTTCGTTTTTGTGGTTGTATTATGTCAATTTACTTGCACCTCGACTTCGATAGCGAAATACTGAAGTTAACCAGCAAGCTCAAAGTTTGCTATGCTTGTGCTTCTTGGTATTCAACTCCTACTAGTTCAGCTTAATTTGAGTTCACATTAAGGAATCTCTCTTGAAAATGTCACTGGTCTTTTTTTCCCCCCACTTTTAGCTAATGTGCATGGCAAGTGATTGTCTGGTGGATATGGATGTTGGTGTACCCAACAGGCAGCCTCTTTTCGTGTACTTGAAGCAATTCCATATTACTACTTGCCCTATGGGCATGTTCCCATAGGACACTACATTATCCTTCCATTGTTTATCTCAAAGTAAAAAGCCAATTTCTTCTTCTTTTTTTCGATGGTCAGGGTGTCTGAGCCAGTTTACTCATACCTCGATAGCTTGATTAATCTTGGTCCGGTTAAAGGCATGTCATCTATGCCAGGACTAGAAGATTCACAAGAAATTACATTCATACGGCCTGACCCCAAGAATCGAGCCCCGGTCAATTGTATGAAAAGCAAACCCACCAACCAACCGGACTAAACCTAGGGTGGAAAACTGAGTCTTTGGCTACAGATGTTCTCTTAATTACATGTCAAAGTGTAAGATTTACAGAGTCAGCCCGCAAAAACAAGACCAAGAGTAAATGAAAAACAATCACTAATTGTATAAAAACTTGATGACGGTATGTTGTTTTTCTTAGAGTGTAACTTGTCCCAATTTCTAGCTTAAATTCAAAATTGATTTATTACGTTTTACGAGACAGATCATTCTCTCACAATATATCGGCTTGAAAACTAACTTAAGCCAATTCCAGACTTGAAAAAAGCGAGAGTTCAGGATTTTGAAGTCCCATTCCAGAACTAGGTTTGAACAAAGGCATGTTGGGTGATTTCATTCCAAGAAGTTTTCCCTTTGCCCCAATCATTACCCACCCCCAGCTTAGAAAACTAATAGACACACAGAACCGAACATAGGAAGTGATTAGTAGAAACCATGAGCTCAAAAAATTCCAGAAACCCACTTAAAAGTACCAAAAAGGGAAATACCCAGAAAAATCCAGATCCAAATTGCAACTTACAAAATGAGGGACTAGGGAGTGAACAACGTGGTAAATGAAAAACGTAGGAATGCCGCACTTCAGGATTTGGAGGAACTCAATCACACTACTAGCTTTGAATCAGGACACGGAAACAATCTTCGTTAACTAACTACTGGGCCACAAGAAACAACACGTGGTCGCATTGAAGGTATAAGCCAAAACTTTGATGGGAAAAAGAACAGTAAACACTCCACAAAGATGTCCCAAAGCTACTAAATCCTTGGGGGAAAAATTCATCAGAAACTTGAAAGGATACACTAAATGGATGTGCTTTGGTACCTACAGTTAAACTACTAGTACATGACTAATCGCCTTTGGCCTAATGAAACTGCATGAAAGACAAATGCACAGGGGTGGAATTTGCTTCTAAAATGCAAATTCCTAGATAAACATCTAACACTAAGTAGCCTTTCATATAAAATCAACATATCCAGCGGAAATTAATTAGGTGTTGGAAGGTGGTTATAACTTGTAAGTTGTAAGTAGACTAGAGTTGGTCACAAAGACTTCGTCAATAATTATTTTACGTGTCAGATAACATGTCCAAAGAAATGCACCACAGGAATTTTCAGTTCAGCCTTGCAGAAAGATCATGATGTCTACCAAGTGCTATAAAAAACTAACTGTTAAGTGGATTCCAACAGATTTTTGACGAGGCATACCGAGTACTAATCACTTCAACATAAGATAAGGCCGTCTTGCCTACCGAGTACTGATCACTTCAACATAAGATAAGGCCGTCTTGCCATGTCTCATGGAAGCAAAATCCTATTTTTGCTTTTGGTATACAACAGGACCCACCCCTAAGAACTGAGTGATCGCAAGGTAAAAAGAGCAATATTGCAGAAACACATTGGAGCCAATCACAAACTATCAGCAACTAATTAACTGCATGATGCCAAAATAATAAAAACAATTACGTGATTGCCCAACACGCTGCGTTTCGTATGCAGTAAACAATGGCAGGTCCAGAAATTTGACTTTAGGGGAGCATTCATTAATCATGACCTCACAAATATTTCTACAAAATCAAGTACCGTGATTTTCTGGAAACCAAAAGCCCTATCTAGTTATACCAGAATCAAAAGCCAATACAAAGTTGAATTATATTCTGCTTACTGAACAAATCAAAAGCTCTACTATCAAAGGAACCCAAATTGTAGCATATAATCAATAGATTCAAACACAAATTGAGCAATCAAAAGCCTAATGGCAGATCAAGCACAAAGAGAGAACTTCAAGATTATAGGTGGGCTAGTTTGATAAGTTTCAAGCACTTGGGGACACCAGTGTAGATTCTCAAGGGAGTAAATGAATAACAAGATAAATTTGCAGGGATCCCATAGAAGTTATAGAACATCCAGCAGCCAGGGAAGAGGGGACCCCTGGCCCCCTAGCCCCTTATTAAATCCGCTTTTGGAAGCAAACATATGCAAAATGTCAAGTCAAACAAGTGAGTTCCATTTCTACCGCCATGAAAATGAGAGAGAGATACACAACATCCACGGATGCAAAAGTGTACCCAATTGTGTCCAGTGCACATAATATGCCTTGAGCAAGTCATATGAGGTGCGTTACTCAATGTATACAACTGGAAAGAAGTGGAAGAAGAACCTCTTATGCAAGAGGTGTCGAAATGGTACCAAACCGGGCCGAGGAATATGTATTGGATGAATACTCAAATATAGAGAATACCATAATGAATCAAACTGGAAGAATGATAGTTATAGCAATGATGAAGATGGCAACTTGATTTACACAAAAAAAAAAACAGATAGCAACTAGCCTAACAACCTATCATTCAAACAAAGAATAAATTCAGTTTATGCAACATCAAAGGCAATTTACAATCTAGAAAGTCAATGGTCCACAAAAGCAGTTACCAAATGTCAAGTAAACCTTAGAAAACAGAAAAGTTAGCCATACCTAGCCATCAGAATTGATAATTTCAATGCAAACTCCTATCTAGAAACCCAACAAAATAAAAAAAGATGAGAAGAGGGAGAGAAATCAGCCATTCAAACAGCCAAAAGACAAATGAACCAACAAAAAAAAAAAGGTGAGAAAAATAATCCCTTTTTTCCCCCTTTGATAAAATTCCTTCTGATCAGTCTGCCTAAGATTGGAGGTTAAATTGATGATTTTACTATTAACCACGCTTACAAAAGAAATTTGTTCAAGCTTCACACCAGATTACCCAAATCTAGAATTTGTGGTAGCAAGCAAAAACCGAAGGATTTGGCTGACACAAAATCATATGTTTATCAGACTACTAGGCTGACACAAAATCCTATGTTTATCAGACTACTAGAAGCTGAATATAAGAAATAAGTCGTTATCACCGGAAAACATCAGACCCTGAGGCCTGAGCTACCTGAAGCTCCTCCATGGAATCACCATGGCATATCCTCATAACTAGCCGCCTCAAAACACATAATAAAAAAAAAAACCTACCAAGAATGTGCGAAGAATCATTTTGTTTAGACTTAAATTCAAAATGAACATGTTCAAAGTTTCAAGCAATTAATCACTTGAGAACCCAACTAAAGAATTCATAATCAAAGCCTATAACATAAGTTTATCACCCGACCATACAAAGATTTCATCCCTTAAAGGATCCCAAAACAAATATTACCAATAACAGAATTGACAAAATAAAATGTTTTACTTCATTTTCTTGAAAACCCAAATCATGAATTCTTATGAAAGCAGCCCATGACACAATACATTCCACTAATCAAACAGTTATCAGGCACAAAACATGAAGCCAAAGTAGCTCAGGGTTTATTAGCTGATCAAATCAAAATTCACCTCCACCCATAAATCACATGGTTGTACCTATCCTTAATCCACTTGAAGCTCTTTCTCAAAGAACCTTTGACCTTGTCTTCAACAGAATAAACCTTGTAGCTAGCAACCCTCTTCTTCCTCTGTAACTCTGGATCATTGAAACCCCAAGAAGACCCAATTGTGGTTTTGGATTTTTTCAACTTCAACTCTTTCATACCACCCATCTGAGTTGCTAATGGTGGCGGTAGTCCATAAGAAGCATCAAATGAAGAGCTGTAAGACCTTATGTCATGAGGATTTGAAGTGGGTCTGGGTCCATAATAGGGCTGCATCTGCATCCTGCCATCACCATAGGACTTTGATCGGTAATCCCCCATGGATTTTCTGAGAGATTTGATCAAAAAGTTCTTGGGTATTCTTATTTTGGCAGGTTGGACCAGTGGAGCTCTACAAAGGGGGAGGGAGAACAAAGGCCATCAAATACTGTACCCAAGTTCTAATTTTCTTGTGGTGGGGAGTCTGGGGACTTTTGCCAAGTTTAATTTTCTTTTGATGGGGACTGTAGCCACTAGCCAAAGTTATTACCCTCATAAATATCAACCCCATACGTAGAGAATACGTATAGATGGGGTACCGACGGGCTCGGGATCCCATTGTGGGGTCGTTTTTTAAGGGAACAGGAGATTTTTGGATCAACTATTTATGCATGTTTTATTGAGCTTATTTTTCGCGGGGCCATTCAAAAAGTAGTTGTAAGATGAATCAGCGATTCGAAATATTCGTATGGGACCCACTACTGGGTCCCCAAGGCGATCGGTGCCCCATCTGTACAAGGCTCATTGTATATGGACCCGGGGTCCCGGGGTCCTGTTAAGAGGTTTCTTGTCGGGCACATTTGAATTGTCTATTCCCATAACCGATAGTTTAGATTGCAAATACATTTTTAACTGTCAAAGTAACAAATAAATTTGAACCATCGATTATGGGGATGGACGATCCAAATATACCTTTCATGAAACTGCGCTACAAGATTCCTGTTCCCACTTCCTACAAATATTGGTCGAGTGTAGATGCGAATTCAGATAGGAGTAGTAAAAAATATGGATTCGTTATGCATTTGTCAAAGGGGGTATGGGACCATTTGGAATCATCTTGTCTGAGACCAATTTTCATTTTATTTCACCAATTGACTAGTCAAACGGAATATTATTAGACAACTTATTCGCCCGCCAAACTGTATGTCTTGATAGGCTGTATGTATTTATTGATAGTATAACAGAAAGTCTGCGTATAAACAAATCTACATAATGACGTGTTCGAAATCTGTCCATCTAAGTAACCTTACAACCACAGATGGTAGTAGCCCGGTGGGTAGGGTGCCTCACATTTCCAGGAGAGATTCGGTTTCGAATCTTGCCAGTGACAAGAGATTGTGGAGGTACACACTTATACCCACTTGTACCTAGGTGGTGCCGTGGTGACGGCCTGTCCTCACGGACAGTAGTTATGGCTTGAACCGGACATTATGTGTATTAGACAATTCTGCATACAATTGTATTTGAATTTATGTACATGGATATATGTATGCAAGTCAAACCGAATTTAATTGTTCAACTTGTCTGCCCGCCAAAGGAGTCGCATATCTTAAATAAATACATAAGAGAAAGTTTGTGTACAAACAGATCCAAATAGAGATGCGTTCAAAATCTGTCCATCCAAGTGGACCTTACAAAATAATGAGAACTTCATTTATATTGGACGATTTTGGATACACTTGTTTTCAAATCCGGATACATATATATGTATGTAGTGTTGCCCTATATACAAAATGGAAAAAACTCTTTAACAATCCTTCCCCCTTTTTTTTTTTAATGTATTGCACAAAAATTAGGAAATCATCTCATTTAAGTTGAAGAGTATTTACCAAAAAAAAAAAAAAGTATTGAAGAGTATCACGCGCATTAAAACCTATCATGGCCCAATGTTCAGAGTCCCTGCGTAGTGCGTATCTGATTTGCACATGAGAATGGCTTAGCCTTTTGTTGAAACTTAAAAAGAGCAATTTCAGGGATTCGGGGACGGGGCGAAGTGGGGACGGAGCGGGGCGGGGATGGATCAGGGAACGATTCAGGGCAGAGACATGCCTATCTCCACCCCTATCCGATCCCCAAACATTTTCAAAGAAAATCTCCATATCTTATCCAATCTCTAAACAGATCTCCATATTGCTAATCCGTTCGGATCGGGGATCGGATCGAATTTGGATGGGTCGGAAGAAATGACCAACCCTAATGTACAACACTATTTAAAGAGTCCAACCATCACTTGTGAGCGATGGTGTAAAAATAGATGTACACTTTGATGGGATTTGGGATACCCGTAGTGACCCAAGTCACTACATCCCCGTAGTGATCTCAATTGTGGTCCTCTACAATCGATATTTGGGATCGGAACGGTACAATTTATCGGGAATGTTAAGTAGATCATTGATGTAAAAAGTCAAATTAATTGGATATTGGAAACTATATGTTCGGATACCATTTATATGGATGGCTAATATCATTTGAAGTACACATTGTAAGACAAATTTGTCTCAATTGTGTGTCTACCAATCTTCAATGATCATAATTTTTTGCATGCATAATGTGCTCAACATTTCTAAAATAGCAAACGGTTCCGATCCAAAATAAAAATTTCAGAGGGCCCACAATTGAAGTCACTACGGGGATGTAGTGACTTAACTCACTACGGGAACCCCATTTCCACTTTGATGTGTCCCAAACATTTTTGTTGTTGGAAATGAAACATAAGTTTGATTGGGGAGACTGAATCACAAGTAATTATTTAGCGTTCTTAGAGCACCATGTGGCGTTTGCTTACATGGTACTCCAAGCAATTTACATAGAGACAAATTGGCCGGTATAAACAATTATCATTCACTTACGTTGGATGATTTGGGGAGATAAAGAGTTATCCACAATAACGATATTTTATTTGTATAAAAGACTTTATTACAATGTCAAATTGTACTCCGAGAGTACCTAATAATTAGTCCGGAATCACGTGCCATTTTATTCATTGACTTGGCCCACCTGACTACCTGAGTGGTTGTGAAATATTAAAGCGAAAAGATGAACAAAAGTTAAGTTTTGCATCAAATCTCGGATGAGATTTCAGTAACATGTCAAGATATGTGGGATGAGTCATCAAACCATGTGAACCAAAAAGGGTATCTTTTCCAACTTTAAAACGTAACTCCGAACACAACTATATTCGAAATCGTTCGATATATGCGAATTTACGTGCATCAAACGGCTCTGAACGCAATTGTTTATGTAGTTTGTTTTAAAATAGTGTTAGTAGTATTGCTCTATCTCCAAAGTCAATATCTCATTCTCGCAAAGGTGAATTTTTTTATTTTTTATTTTTTAAAATTTTGAACCGTGTGAACTGTGACCTAATTCAAGAAGGAAAAAGAGTATAAAAATAGGAGTAGTGCTACATACACACCCACCCGTACACACTCTACCACACCCTATCTCACATGGGGTGTGGTTCCCACACGGGGCCCACATGTGGGGACCACACCCCATGTGAGAGAGGGTGTGGTAGAGTGTGTACGGGTGGGTGTGTATGTAGCATTTTTGT